>APFE031600155.1:60607-204991 GCA_000404065.3 Pinus taeda | reverse complement strand
TTAGGACCAAGGACTTAGACCCATGAGGGGATTAAAATATTTCCTAACCCTCAAGACACTTTTCATCATGACTTTTACAACTTTACATCTCAAGGGGGAGAACCCATTTGACATAGACCCTCATAGACCACCCAGTTCTGTGACCAAACATAATCTAGCAGATCAACACACTAGGATTCTCCTAAGACTCTAATGATAAAATTTATTCCGGCTTTGGGGTCAGGTTGAAGGACAACTCTGCCGATCATGGATCGGTGAGACGAAAAACCTTCTGGAATGCAAATTATCACTAGAAAATTAGGACCACCTAGGCAATTTACATACATGACTCAGCTCTGCTAAGATCATTTACATTTCAAAATGCAGACTGGGTTTACAACTTAATATGATCAGGAGAATGATGATGACTGTCGAATGGCATAGACACGTCGATCAAGCGGTATCCCCTTTTGCGAAGAAAAGGGGGTGTACTGCTATGGGTAGTTGACACGCAGCGGTCAACATCTGGCTCTACTTGGGGACACGTTACTGCACTGTAGGAATGTGAGAATCCAGAATCTGCACCCACGCAACACACAGCAGAAATAAGTAGCGTCCATTCAAAAATCATCATATAACATTTAAGCACATGAAAGATAGAAGCTCTTGATTTATCAACTATCTAATAACATGAAAAATAAATCTAAATCTAAAACAGAAACGAAATGCTGAAAATGACAAGGAGAAGGGTTAGAAATACAATACAAAGGATGCCCCACGGCATCAGATATCATCTTTGAAGAACAACTTGAGCATTTGGCCATTCGCAGGTAGATCAAGTGGTTCGCCATCCAATCTGCTCAAGTGGAATGAGTTTGGTTCGGCTATGTCTCGAATGATGTACGGTCCAAGCCACAAACTGTCGAACTTCTTATGTTTTCCTGGTTTCTCATTTTTGTGGTCCCAAAGCAACACCATATCTCCCACCTATAAAGATCTAGATCGAGAATATTTATCAAAGTTTTTCTTAATGTTAGATTGATTTTTACATATAGCATCAAAAGCTGTCCGACGAGCTTCATCTAACTCCACAATCTGATCTATTCTATTTTGAACAACATTTTTATCAGTAGAAAATTTTTGAAGGAGCTGATAAGCTGGCAACTTAAGGTGCATAGGTACGGTTACATCCAAGCCGTAAACTAATTCAAAGGGAGATTTACCAGTAGCCTTCTTCTTAGTGATTCTATCTGCCCATAAAGCATACTTGATTTTGCTATCCCATGATCTCTTATTATCTCCTACTATCTTCTTGATAATGGTTATGAGGTTCTTGTTACTTGATTCAGCTAGACCATTACCCTGAGGATAGTAATTTGACGAATGAGATAAGACAATACCATACTTGAAACAAAAAGATGAAAACTCTAAGGAACTAAAAGCTTTGGCATTGTCAGTAGTGATCTTGGCAGGGACACCAAATCTAGTAATGATGTTATTTTCAATGAAATCCATAATAACCTTTTCAGTGGCGTTTTTAGCAGGAATGGCTTCAACCTATTTAGTGAAATAATCTGTAGTAGTCAAAATCCATGAGTAGCCATTGCTAGAATTTTCATGGAACTTCTCTATGAAGTCCAGACCCCAATGCTGAAAAGGTGCCTCTATAATGACAGGTTGTAGGGGCAAGGCAACGAGCTTCTGTTTCCCAATGAATAGTTGACAGGCTTGACAATTTCTAACGAACCTATGCACATCAAAAAAAATTGATGGCCAATAATAACCAGCTCTCAAGATTTTGTGGGCGGTAGTTCTAGCAGCATAATGACCACCACAAAATCCTGAATGAAACTCGGAGATTAATTTCTTGGACTCAACGTCATCAACACACCTAAGCACTATGCCCTCAGGATTTCGCCATCCAAGGCCATCCTTCATAAGGCAATATTTAGTGGCTTTCAATCTAAGAGCCCTTCTCTTATGAGCAAGTAAATGGTTAGGACATGCAAGATTCATCAAGTAATAAACTATGTTCTTATACCACTGATGCTCTCCTAATCTCTACAACTCAGGCGAGGATAGATTGCTAACACAAAACAAACCAAGAGTCTTTTCATTACTTTCAGTCAACATCTGAGCCAAACCTTGGCCTTTAACTAGCTTAGTGGGTCTGATCTCTAAATCATATTCTTGTATCTTAGTAACCCACCTAGCACGAGTCCCTAAACAATCAGTTTGAGTTAATATATCTTTGACAGCAGAATGTGGGACGAAAGCAATGATTTTAGAATAACCCAGATAAGTTTTGAAGTGCTTTAGAGACTTGACCAAGGCATAGGCCTGCTTTTCCATGGTATTGTACTTCAATTCAGAATTTTGAAGTGCTCTACTCATGCAAGCAATGGGCTGTTCATGATCATCTTTATTCTTTTGAAGCAGGACACCAGCAATGGTATCTTCGGAAGCGAAAGAAAAAATCATGAAATTCTTGGAGTAATCGGGACTAACTAAGATAGGAGCTCTTGCAATAGCACATTTGATTTCTTGAAAAGCCCATTTGCAGTCTTCTTGCCAAACGAATTTTGCATCTTTCTTTAGAAGGCTTTGAATAGGCTTAGCTATTTCTGCGTAATTTGGAATAAATTTTCTAATGAAATTTATCTTTCCAAGGAAAGATTGAAGGGTTTTGAGATTATGAGGAAGGGGAATCTTTTGAATTGCTTCAATTCTTTCAGGATCGATCTTGATTCCATCCTTAGAAATGATATGGCCCAGTAATTTCCCTTCAATTACTCCAAAAACAGATTTAGCTGGATTCAAAGAAATCCCGTATTCTCTACATCTATCAAAAACCTGCCTAAGATGATTTACATGACTGATACCATCTTTAGAGAAAACAGTAAGATCATCTTGATAAATCTCAATAAATTTCCTGATTAATCCCTTGAAGGCATAATCCATTGCCCTTTGGAATGTAGCCCCAACGTTTGTTAATCCAAACGACATTCTGATGTATTCAAAGGTACCCCATGGTGTGGTGAATGTGGTTTTATGACGATCTTCCTTTTTAACCCATACCTGATTGTACCCGAAAAAACTATCTAGCAGCGACATCATTCCAGAACCGGTTACTCTTTGCAACAAATTTTCCATGTTTGGCAAAGGGTAATTGTCCTTCTTGCATGCTAGATTAAGGTTTCAGAAATCGACACAAAGCCTTATCGTACCATTCTTTTTCCTAACGATCACCAAATTTGAACACCATGTCGAATGCCTAGTTTGAACGATAATTCCCGCTGCAAGCATTTTCGCAAGCTCTTTCTGAACTAAAGGGGCCAATTTAGGATTAATTTGCCTAAGTTTCTGCCGAAAGGGTTTAGCATTCTTTCTGAACTAAAGGGGCCAATTTAGGATTAATTTGCCTAAGTTTCTGCCGAAAGGGTTTAGCATTTTCATCTTTTAAGGGGATAGTATGTTCCATGACATTTTCCCTATAACCCTTTAATTCATCATAAGAAAAGGCTAAAACATATCGATATTCGCGAAGTAAATTAGTTAACTTTTTCCTTTCCTCCACACTAGTACCTTTATCGATTTTAACAATTTTTGGGTTTTCAGAGGTACCAATGTTTATTTTGAGATATTCGCCTGGGTCCATCTTATTTTCTTCTTTCAGCTTCGTGGCATCATGCCGATCAAAATGTTGCTCTAAGGCAACCACATTCCTAGGAGTAGGATTTATGATATGCTCATGATTTAAAGATCCATCCTCCTCAAGATTTATTCAAAAATCCTCAAACTCATCCAAACTATTAAGAAAACGAATGATTTGCTTTTCATCATTGAAGACCTGCCAATGCTCTGAGTTATCTAGAACAGATGGTCTAAATACTACTTCCAGTTTGATCTTATCTTTAATTAGCTCATCAGATAACTGGAAAGTAGTGGCAGCCACAGCAAGTTCATCTGCCAAACTATTTTGCTCTCTTGGAATTGCTTCGACGTCAAGGGCATCAAAATGCTCCATGGTATCCCACACAACATTTCGATAATTTCTTAATCTCTGATTCTTACATGTGAATTTATTCTTAAGCTGCATGATAATTAGATCGGAATCCCCCTTGATGCTAAGCAACTTAATCTTCAAAGATTTTGCCAATTCAAGACCCAACAATATAGCCTCATATTCGGCGACATTGTTGGTCGCTTCAAATTCTAATCGATAGGAAAACTTGAAAATGTGATCAAGGGGAGATTTAAGCACTATTCCAGCACCTTTGCCATGCCTAGATGCTGCACCATCGAAGTACATGTACCAAACTCTATTATTCAGATCCTTAATCTTATCATCGGGAGGAATTATGAAGTTAGACATGATGGCATAGTTCCCAATGTCAGATTGCTCTTCGATCATCTCATTGTGAGGCCTCTTAGGATCCTCGACATGAAATTTTCTTTCGGGCTCTCTATTTAGTCTTACAAAACCATCACCCCTAGGAGAAGGAATCATAGCATATGACCAATTCATTTGAATGCTTCCTCCTAGATCAGAGGCCCACTTTCTGGATAACAGCATACCCCAGGCATCAAGCACATCCACAACAACAATATCCATGACAATCATGATGTCTGGGTAAACTGATAAATGAACTTGCAAATCTTTGATTAAACCATGCACTTTAATTTTCTTAGAATCCATGGCACATATGTTATAGTAAGGTCTAGAAACTCTTAAGTTAAGTTGTTCCATGACCCTTTTAGTCATTACAGAAGCCGATGCACCAGAATCCAACATGCAATTATTCAAATTATATCCATTAACTAACAAGGTGATAAAGAAAGGCTGGTGATCTTTGTTATGAGCATCTAAGCTTTGCAAGTATATGGGAGCATCATGATAGTCAACTTCCCGAGTCTTCTGTTGAGAAGTATTTACTTGAGGAGCTTGAATAGCTTTTAGTAAT
The DNA here is from genome assembly GCA_000404065.3 of Pinus taeda. NCBI lineage: Eukaryota > Viridiplantae > Streptophyta > Pinopsida > Pinales > Pinaceae > Pinus > Pinus taeda. The sequence continues at coordinate 200,048 of APFE031600155.1, read as the reverse complement.
TTGTCTCTTTGGGAAGCGATTTTAGCAATCTCGGAGACAGGAACCCAGATTTTGGCATTGTTAAACCAACTTCCCAAATCAACATCAAATCCAGAGTTTTCACCAGGGTAAAAAGTTCGAGGGGGAATTTGATTCCCGCTTTGATCTTTATCCCTTCTCTGATAGGTCAAACCCTTATCTCTAGCAATTTCCAGGATTTTCTCGGGAGAGGGTTTTTCACCATATAACCTAGCCAAAATGTCATCTTCATTTTCAAGGTTATTTATACTAAAAGCTGATGAAGGATTAATAACGTCACGACTCTTCTCCTTGACCTCTATCCAATCATCCATAGACAAAGGAAACTTGCCACCTACTACATTTATCTGATCACCTGTTCCAAACATTCCATTATCTAAAATTCTTCTAACGATGGGACAAGTGGCCTCTTCATGAAGAGCATCACAAACCTGACAGTAAGGAGGAGCATTATCAACCAAATTAGCTAGCGGATTAGGAGGTCTCTGCTCACTAGATTGACCCTTCCTTTGCCAATTGTTATTTCTATTATTATTATTTCGAGGCTGGAAATTTTGCGTTTGCGTTCTTTCCATTTGGACCAACCTATTCTGTAACGTGGCTATTTCCTTAGTATGATTAAGTTCCATGGTTTCCATCTTTTGAAGCAATTTTAGAACAAGCTCACTTTCAGGTTCTTGAACTGCTTTTCCTTTAGGTTCTTTCAATTTCGTAGCAGCGTTGTTGAAACCTGGGATCTCAGATTTTCCAGATGCTGCCTTGTCCTTTTCAATTTCTATAGCTAAGGCTTGGCAATCCCTATAATCATTAAGTCTAGCACACCTTAACTCATAAGATGGCTCAGGACTAAAGGCATTGATGTAAAAGTCTCGAAGAGACTTGTCAGTAGGTTTATAATCTTGAGGTAATTCTTTAATAATGTCATTAAACCTTTTATTAAATTCCTCAGCCGTTTCGTTTTCTCTCTTTTTGATTATGCTGATAGCTTTTACAAGGTGTCTTCCCTCTCGTCTGTCCCCATATTTTTCTTTAAAGGCGTTAACAATCGATTGTAAGGAATCAAATGAATTGTGAGGCTTTTCCGTAAACCAATCTAGAGCGTCACCCTCCAAAGTTAGAACAAAAAGGGTCATTTAACATCTTCATGATTAAAATCAGCGGACCTTGCATATTTCCCCAACCATGAACTAAAAGCTTTCAGATGCGAATTGGCACTGATTGCGTTGTCTCCCTAAAAGATAAGCAATTTATCCATTCCATGTTTTGGAGTATCATCGGGATAACCTGGAATATTAGCAAAGTTACATGGGGAGAAGATGTCCATGATGTCGTGCTCAACTGCACGAGTAAAAAGTAGATGGATATCAGAGAGGGCTTCTTGTCCGAGATTAACAAGAAGTGTACGAGAAGAGAGTTTGTGTAATCGTACTCTGAGGGCCCTTTCAGGATCAGGAGTAGGATTGCACAGACTACTTGGATGTCTTCTAGTATACACCCTTGAAGATAATGTATGAGGTGGAGTCGCCACCCGGACAGGAAGTGAAACACGGTAAAGCTCGGAAGGAAAGGCCCAAGGGCAGAAAAAACTCTATCCCCGGCAACGGCGCCAAAAAATGTTGTCGCACAGATTGTCACGACAACGCTCAGACGAGGGGCTATCACTCTGATCCCCGATCTCTCCGTTTAAGCCTGTCTCCCGCGGCTAAGGGGGGTAGACCCTGAAAGGAGATGGACGACCAACTGTGAACCAGTTGGTTTGGGAGACACGAAAGAGAAAAGCACTAAATGGATTTGTTTAATTTGATGGACCAGTGCCTTATGGGTTTGATGCTAAAACGATCACTTAATAGATGTTGCAGAAATGTAAACGTGCACAACAATCATTTATCATCAAATAACTTTGAACAATGCAAGATATCTAGTAAAATCACAGTGTTTCTTAATGATGATCTGGCAATTTTAAAAGAAATAAACTTCGAAAGATACAACCATGTAAACTTGCACATTAACCAGATATTGTATTCAAGCATGCGAGAGCACATAAAAGATAAACAATAATCCCACATCAATATTTTAGCCTCAACAGGAAAAATAAAACGTGATAAATCACGAGCTAATACTGAATCTGGCAAAATTTTTCCACGATATATTTATAATATATATAATTTTTTTTTATGCGTTTTTTTCAGACAAAAATAAAAATTTTTTGAAATCTAAATTGAAACAAAAATCTAATCCAAAAGTCCTAAAAATTTATTTTTATGAATTTATTTATTATACTTTTTTTTTTTAACAAAACCAAAAATAAAAATTAAAATTAAATCTATTTAAAATTTAAAACTTAACAAAATCAAAAATTTAAATCTAAACCCTAAAGACTCTCTTTTTTAAATTTTAAAATCAAACCTAAAAATTTAATATTAAACGGAAACAATCAAAACATAATACATATATGTGAATTAAATTAAAACTAAAAAAATAAAACCAAAGACGAAACCCTAAGCTAAACCCTAAAACGTGACCCTTTATATTTATATATATTTTAAATTTAAAATCGATCCCAAACGTATGCACAAAATAAAATTAAAGCTAAAAATCTAAGCTATAAAAAAAAAAAGACGCATACGTAACTAAACCAAATCATAAAATGACATCGATTTTTAAATCTAAACCTATGCTAGACTCCTCGACATGCATATCAAAACGAAATGATCGATTTATTTAAGCTACGTGAAACTCCATTTACACATAGAATGACACCCAAATCCGCAGGTTGTATGATTCTGGCTTACGTTTTTTTTTTGCAGGTGATCAGTATTTGACGGGTATGGAAACTTGACGTTATCAGGCAGAGAGGTTTTATACACGCACCTAATACCCACGCAATTAAAACTCGAAATCACTTTGTTTTTGGAGGCCCGCGTGTAGGTGGACAGAGGCCTGGGGCGTATTGAGATGATATTGCAGCGTGGAGAGATGAAGCCAACGCAAGTCTTATTGTGTTCACCCACGTATTTGGTCCGTGTTAAAAAAAAATAAACAGGCGTGACCCCTTGCAGCAGATTTCTTCAACGGTCAGCAATGATCGTTTGTATTTTGGTCACGATGAGTGAGGACGCAGCAACGAGGGTATGGAGCTTCAATGTTTTCTGCGTGGATCCAATGCAAGCCCACGGATGTTCTGGCGGGGGCAGCGGGAGAGGCTTCACTGAAACAGCAGAACGTTGGTGGAACATATGGCGTATTTGCTGTTGATTGTAGGCTTGATGATAGATTTCAGCATGCGTGTAGAGAAGCAACTCAAAGAACCAGCACCTGTAACCTGCAGAAGGGAGGAAGATAAAATCTGCGTATAAAACAAAATTTAAACCCTAGATCAGCCCAAATTTTTTTCCAGCTTTTGACTCTTTAACAGCCACATTTACCAATGATAATCAGTAGTTTTATCAAAAAATTCCAGATTCACTTATAAAAAAAAATTCAGAACATCTCTCATTGCAAATTCAGAAAAATAAACTAAATGATAGACCCAGAATGAAAACAAGCTGGGCTATGCAAGAAAATGCTTGCGGGGGCTGGCTGGTTCAGCCGAGAACTTCCCCAAACACCCGCTGGTTTCAAGGGTTTCCTGCACAGCTCACTTCAACCATCAATAAAGAGAGAAAAAGCAGTACTAGATCTCAAAAACAATGGAGATACCTGCCATTACTTCAGAAACCCTAATACCATTCAAACCCTAGTATGTGAACAAGATACCTACGTTCAACAATACTCTTCATTAAGCTGTTATTAATGGCTGAAAAATAAAATATGCAGAAAATGAAATGGCTCACAGCTCTTCAAGAGAGTAACACCAGCAAGCTTTTGACCCCAAAGTCTTTCTTTATTAGCACCAGAAAAGTTTACAAGAGAGCTTCTTCAGCACAAGACTCAGATCCAATATCTTCTCAAATGACCCCTAGCACCCTATTTAAAGGAAAAAATCCCAATGGCTAGTTTGAGTGATCCATGTCAAAACGATCTCGACCGTCGATGAGGATCAAGACATCTCTTTATCTCATCCATCGAATTTTTTAATGCATTAAAAATTTGAAATTCTCAAAATATTATTATTTTATTATTCTTTTAATTTTTTGGTTTTTTATTATTTTTATTTTTATTTATTTTTTTTTTTATTATTTTATTATGGATCATCAAACATAGCCTTTGGAAAAATTTCCCTAGGACCTAGGACTTAGACCCATGAGGGGATTAAAATATTTCCTAACCCTCAAGAAACTTTACATCATGACTTTTACAATTTTTACATCTTTAAGGGGGAAAAGCCCTTCGACATAGACCCTCATAGACCACACAGTTCTGCGACCAAACATAATCTAGCAGATCAACACACTAGGATTCTCCTAAGACTCTAATGATAAAATTTATTCCGGCTTTGGGGTCAGGTTGAAGGAAAACTCTGCCGATCATGGATCAGTGAGACAAAAAACCTTCCGGAATGCAGATTATCACTAGAAAATTAGGTCCACCTAGGCAATTTACATACATGACTCAGCTCTGCTAAGATCATTTACATTTCAAAATGAAGACTGGGTTTACAACTTAATATGATCAGGAGAATGACGATGACTGTCGAATGGCACGGACATGTCGATCAAGAGGTATCCTCTTTTGCGAAGAAAAGGGGGTGTACTGCTATGGGTAGTTGACACGCAGCGGTCAACAGATCCCATTAAAAATAACTAATTATTTTAATAAAATTGTTTTTGGGTGGAATTTCCCAATACGCTTTCTAGGTTCTTTGGAATACATGTGTCCAAGCCTTCCTGCAAAACTTGAGACTTAAAGCACATCCGATGCTACTACCAGAAATCAACACTCTCTCTTAGCGAGAAATGTTTTCTAGCAATGCAACCTGCTGAAGCATCACCCTGACTTCATAACATCCTTCTCTGTGTTGTTGATGTCTGACATGTTGTCCACCAACCATAGCGCAAATGCTGCATCTGTACTACTGCTGACCCCACCACTGTCAACACTGCATTCGTACTGCAACTCCCTCTGAATTTTTGCGCCTGTGCTACTGTTGGCAATGGCACTGCCAACTGCCTTTGCACTGCAAACTGCTGCTGCTACTGCATCAACAATGGAAAGACATCCCAAATTACTGAACTAATTGTGTTCAGTATGATACCATGTGAATGTTGAAGCCTGATTGCTGCTAGTCTTTGCGTTGACCTTCTGAATCTTTTGTGTTGTTGCCGACCTCTGCTCTGCTACCAACTTTGCTCTGCGCTGTTTAGTCTTTGGCACTCCTAGCCACTGCAATTGTCTGTCCGACACTCCTTTGCACAATCCGACACTAGTCCATCTTGATACCACAAAACTGGGCTCCCGTAGCAAGGTATTGATTCAAGAGGTGGGTTCCTCAAGGATCCTGCCCATCTGTAGCTTTGTAATATTCCTAATTAGCCATAGCTAATTGGAATATTTGATTTTGCTCAATTTTGCCTTCTATAGTTATTTATAAATAAAAAGGTGAGGAAAGGGCGACATAACTCACTTTTTGAATAAAGTCACTCCCTAGTAGCACAGTGTTGTAACTTAAAAAGGGGAGCCAAGGGGGGGCCAAAGGACCACGTAGAGAAGGGGGCCCACGTAGACACTTGGAGGGACTGCGCAAATGGAGAGGAGCATGTGGCAAGAGAGAGGCTACGTTGGAGGAGGTGGGCTTTAGGGTTTTGAGAGAGGCCAACATTATAAAGGAGAGAGGAGCCTCCTCATTTTGGCATTCGATTATGTTGCATTTGAGCTAGTCACTTCGACTTACATCATGTTGGTTGTTTAGCCTATCTGCAACACTGTTTAGTGCATCGAGTGTCTCCATTCGGAGATCTCACCTTTAGCCCCGGGGGACTTCGAGTGCCTGCTCGGGCAAGGTAGTTTCATCAGTCTTTTGTAGGAGGATCGATCTTTGGAGTTGAGGAGGAACTGAGCATTTTGATAACTGCATAGTCTTGAGAGAGGAGGACACAGTGTCTTTTGGTAGGAGCTCCGGATTGGGTTTATGTGGAGAATTTGAGCTTGGAGATTGAGCAAGGGATCAGCTATTGCATATTGGAGGATTTTGGTAGAGTATCGGGTAGAGTTTTGGAGGATTCTCTTCAGTGGCAGCGCAGAGCCTTGAGGGATAGTGTAGATCCTCAAGGGGGTGATTTTCATGGGTCAACTATTTTAGAAAAGCTTTCTGGGCTTTTCTGGGTTTATTGAGCAGAGGCTGATTCGAGAGTTTCAACATTTTTTGAGGAGGGGAACAACCCCGAATCCTCACTTGATTCCAGCAGTAGCAGCAGCACAGCAGTTCTCCAACAGGTTGGACGCAGTTCAGAGGGAGGCCATTTCCTTACCATTCTGAGTGTATTTCTTTACTTGCCTTGTGCAAATCGAGGTGCTATCTTTCTGATCACCTCTTGTACTCTGTCCATTACTCAATATAATAAAATGGCTTAGCATTTCTCTCTATTTTTTGAGTATCTGCTTATACTCCATGTATACATTATTGTATGTTGCACTATTGTTATTTTTATCTCTTTGAGCTTCTCGACTACTATACCACTTGTGTGCTTTTCTCCTATACTCTTAGACAGAGTTTGGAAAGGGCCAGGTAGCCTCCAGATCTCGTCCTCTTTTCAGAGGCGACATATCTGGTAAACGCCCTCCCAGTCCATCTTTGGTTGGAGTTTGATTGTGTTTGAGGGATATCCCTGAAAAGGGATATTACAGTGGTATCAGAGCATAGATTTGGCTCAGCGTATGGAGCTAGCAGTTTATGACACTGAGGGAGAAGCCCTACATCTGTTACAGAGGTAGGAAATACAAAGATATTGAGCGTAGGTTGGAGAACACCTATGGAGAGGGAGATTGTGTTCGGGTGGTGGACACAGAACAGGAGGAGCCTGTGGTGAACACAGAACAGGAAGAGCCTGTGGTGGATGCAGAGCGGGAGGATCCGATGGCAGATGAGGACGGGAAGAGATTTGCGGACATGCTCCTCAAATCAGTGCAGGATCTGTCGAGGCAGATCAAGGTGATGGGGCAGAGATTCACGGCGGTGGAGGCTAGAGAGCGTGAGAACCAACGGGTTTTCTGGGTTGGTGAGGGATCAAGTACATCCCACCATTTGCTAGAGCAGGGTGCCACTCAGCATGATACTACTCAGCATATGGCCTCACATGCCCCTACACTCTCTACCATGCCCACTTTCCAAGGAGCAGACACGGGGGCCAGAGCCCAGCAGGAGGCAGAGCCCGGTCATATGGGCGATTATTTTGTAGAGTACTAGGCCTATAGGCAGGAGTTCGGGGATGCTCTCTCATTCAGAGACTTTGTTCAGTTCCAGCGGGATAGTAGACCTCGCCACCATCACACAGGATACCGGCATTATCATGATGGAGACACCCACCGCATAGCTAGTAGATTCCACTTGCCTACGTTTGATGGTTCATCAAACAGTTCGGCAAAGTCTTGGGTGGAGAAGCTGGACATCTACTTCCAACTTAACTAGATGTCGGAGACAGAGGCCATCAAGGTGGCGACATTACACTTGGATGGTGAGGCCCAGGACTGGTGGTTCCATGGGATCGTTACACTCGGACACTCCACAGTGACGACATATGCCAAGTTCACCAGGAGATTGATAGAGAGGTTTGACTGGAGGGATCCGGAACAATACTTTGTTGAGTTGACGAGGCTCAAATAGACTGGGAGCCCAGAGACCTACATTGTAGACTTTTTGAGGGTTTCAGTGATGGTGCCAGATCTATCTACGACACGGAGGATCTACATGTTTGTTGAGGGGTTAGCAGAGCCACTTCGGGGTCTAGTCAGATCCACTAGACTAGCCACACTCCAGGATGCTATTAGCAGAACCTGGGACTTACAGGATGCCTTACCCAGGACCCGGACACCTTACCCTTAGAGATAGGCTTTCCAGCCTAAGGGGAAGGATGTGAGGATTCCGCCTCCAAAGGGGAATCCAGGACGAGCACAGATTGATGATGATGCTAGGAGGGAGCTGAAGAAGAAGCAATTGTGCTTTACTTGTCAGGATTTGTGGGCACCAGGACATAGATGTGCTGCTGGCAAAGCACATTTTATTGAGGTCTTCTCTGAGAGCAGGGTGGAAGAGGACGAGGAGGATGATGTGGAGGTAGGAGATAGTCATGCCGTGCAAGATCCTTTCCTACCTCCACCACCAGTAGTAGGTGGTGCAGCTTTTGCACCTACTGGAGGGGCCCTTGTAGCATTGCGAGGAGGTCCCAAGTATTTGACGCTGCGCGTACGGGGGACAGTACATGGCCAGCGAGTATCAGTTTTGGTTGACAGTGGGGCAACCCACAACTTCATCGATGCACAGATGGTTAAGCAGAGAGGTATAAAAACAGAGAGCTTCAATGGATTTTCAGTTTTGGTCCCAGGAGATCATACCATGGTGTGTGCCCGTTATGTCCCAGAGTTATCAGTGACGATGGGCACCTACACGCTAACTGACCACTTTTTCGTGGTCAATATTCCGGAGACCAACATGATACTAGGTGTTCAGTGGCTTATCACTCTAGGGAAGGTCACGACAGATTGGAAGGCCCTAGAGATGGAGTGGGATGATGAGAAGACAGGGAGGCATGAGAAGATACGGGGACAACACACATATCCGCCTCAGAGTGTTTCGGCTCATCGGATGGAGGCAGTCTTCTGGAAGGGAGACGTAGAGTGGGCAGTGGAGCTGCGTGCATCAGAGGCAGGGACTACAGGGCAGTTGGTGCCCCCAGAGATACAGTCCATCCTTGACCAGTATGCCACAGTGTTTGGGGAGATTCTGCCGGGACAACCACCGGACCGAGGGTTTGAGCACACCATTGAGCTTGAGCGAGGCATACAGGCACTAAATACTACCCCCTATAGGCATCCCAAGGCCTATCGGGATGAGATTGAGCGGGCCATTCAGGAGTTGCTGACGCTTGGGCACATTCGGCCGAGCACGAGTCCTTTTGCTTCTTCCGTGGTGTTGGTGAAGAAGGACGACACATTGAGGATGTGCATTGACTACAGGGCTCTGAACAAGAAGACACTGAAGAACAGGTACCCCATACCCAGGATCGATGAGTTGATGAATAAGTTTTGAGGAGTAAAGTTCTTCTCAAAGATTGATTTGAGATCTTGGTACCATTAGATTCGCATGAGGGAGTAGGACATTCCCAAGACCGCCTTTAGGTGTCACTATGGGCACTTTGAGTTTTTGGTGATGCCCTTCGGGCTAACCAACACCCCAACTACATTCCAGTCCTGCATGAATCACATCTTCCGCAGTCACTTGAGGAAGTTTGGGTTGGTGTTCTTTGATGATATCCTCATTTACAGCAGGACTTGGGAGGAGCATCTCCAGCACATTGAGACAGTGTTGCGCATCTTGGAAGAGCAACAGTTCTATGCCAGGCTCTCCGACTGTGAGTTTGGGTTGACAGAGATGTTGTACTTGGGACACATCATAGGCGTGGACGAAGTGAGAGTCCATGAGGAGAAGATCAGGGCCATCAGAGATTGGCCAGAGCCGAGGAACGTCACAGAACTTCGGGGATTCATTGGCATTTATACTTACTACCGAAAGTTCGTCAAGAGTTTCTCACAGCTTGCTGCACCCTTGACAGATCTGACGAGGAAGGGGGCATTCAGTTGGTCGGATACAGCGTAGCGAGCCTTTGACAGGTTCAAGGAGGTTATGAGCAGCTGCCCAGTGCTTGCATTGCCAGATTTTTCGCAGTCGTTTGTTTTGGAGTGTAATGCGTCGGGAGAGGGGATCGGTGTAGTGTTGATGCAGGGAGGTCACCCTATAGCCTTTGAGAGCCGGAAGCTCCTTCCGCACGAGAGTTTGTATTCTATATACAACAAGGAGATGCTGGCCATTATGCATGCACCAAGTTCCGACAATATTTAGTGGGTAACATGTTCAGGGTGAGGACTGATCACAATAGCCTCAGGTTTTTTTTGGAGCAGAAACAGCGATAGCAGAAGTGGATCAGTAAGATCCAAGCATATGACTTTGACATTGAGTATGTCAAGGGTAAGAACAACGTGGTAGCAGATGCCCTTTCACGTAGATCAGCCACGTTGTCTCTTATGAGCTTGGACACAGACTAGAGGGCTCGACTCTTGTAGAGTACTCCAAGGACAGATTCGCATGTGAGGTTCTGGATGGGTAGGTGGCGGATGACAGGTACAGGGTGGTCGATGAGATCATCTACTATAGGGACTAGATCTTCTTAATTGAGGAATCTTAGCTTAAGAAAAAGATACTGCAGGCATCACATGATTCACCATTGGTCGGCCATCAGGGGTTTACCAAAACCTACAGGGCCATTAGAGAGAGGTTCTCATGGAAGGGCCTCAAGGAGGACGTACTCCAACATATTCGGGATTGCGATATTTTCCAGAGGAACAAGGGGGAGATGAGGCATCCCGCAGGATTATTGCAGCCTCTTCCCATTCTAGAGGGGAAATGGGAGTGTATTTCGATGGACTTCATCACAGGGTTGCCCATGGTACAGGGCAAGGATTGTATCTTTGTCGTCGTTGATCGACTGACAAAGTTGCCCATGGTACAGGGCAAGGATTGTATCTTTGTCGTCGTTGATCGACTGACAAAGTACGCACATTTTTTCGCCATATCCGCACACTACATAGCAACGCAGGTGGTCGAGCTGTTCTTTAGAGAGGTCTTCAGGCTACATGGTCTTCCTAAGACCATCATCAGCGATAGGGACAGCCGTTTCATGGGCGGGTTTTGGTAGGAGCTTTTCCGGTTGGTGGGGACGGAGTTGACACCGAGTACCAATTATCACCCACAGACGGATGGGTAGACATAGATAGTTAACAAGTGGCTGGAGGGCTACTTGCGTAACTATGTCAGTGGGCAACAGCGAGCATGGCTGAAGTGGCTGCATCTGGGGGAGTACTGCTACACACTACACATCACATGTCCATTGGTATGTCACCATTCTATGCTTTGTATGGATATCATCCTTTATCTTTTGCCGACGTGATGTTTGGTGCTAGCAAGGCTCTGAGAGCCAAGATTTGGATCCAAGAGAGTTAGGATATTCTCCGAGCTCTCAAGGATAATATGGCTACAGCGCAGAACCAGCAGAAGCTGTATGTTGACAGGGGTCGGGTGGAGAGACAGTCTAAGGTAGGGGACTTGGTCTACCTACGATTACAGCCATACCGACAGTCGTCACTAAAGTAGAAGGGGGCTGAGAAGCTCAAGCCCTGCTTTTATGGGCCATATAGGGTGATACGCAGGATTGGATAGGTTGCGTATGAGTTGGACCTGCCCCAAGGCAGCAAGATTCATAACGTTTTTCATGTATCATGCCTGAAGAAGGCATTGGGGCAGCAAGTGATAGTGACAGATGAGCTACCACCCATGGATGATGAGGGGCATTTGGTGTTGCAGCCAGAGGCTATTATTGATACCAGGGAGAGGCAGTTGCAGAGCAAGGCGGTCCAGGAATTCTTGGTGAGGTGGAAGAATTTACCGGATGAGGATGCCACTTGGGAGAGTGAGAAAATTTTGCAGCATCCATCACTTCAGTTGCTTGAGGAAAAGCAACATTTTGCGAGGGGAGACTGTAATATTCCTAATTAGCCATGGCTAATTGGAATATTCGATTTTGATCACTTTTGCCTTCTATAGTTATTTATAAATAAAAAGGTGAGGAAAGGGGGACATAACTCACTTTTTGAATAAAGTAACTCCCTAGTAGCACAACATTGTAACTTAGAAAGGGGAGCCAAGGGGGGGCCAAAGGACCACGTAGAGAAGGGGGCCCACGTAGACACTTGGAGGGATTGCACAGATGGAGAAGAGCATGTGGGAAGAGAGAGGCGACGTTGGAGGAGGTGGGCCTTAGGGTTTTGAGAGAGGCTAATGCTATAAATGAGAGAGGAGCCTCCTCATTTTGGTATTCGATTATGTTGCATTTGAGCTAGTCACTTCGACTTAGAGCACGCTGGCTGTTTAGCCTGTCTACAACACTGTTTAGTGCATCAAGTGTCTGCGTTCGGAGATCTCACCCTTACCCCCATGGGACTTCGAGTGCTTGCTCGGGCAAGGTAGTTCCATCAGTGTTTTGCAGGAGGATCAATCGTTGGAGTTGAGGAGGAACTGAGCATTTTGATGACTGCGCAGTCTTGAGAGAGGAGGACGCAATCTCTTTTGGTAGGAGCTCCGGATTGGGTTTATGTGGAGAATTTGAGCTTGGAGATTGAACAAGGGATCAACCATTGCGTATTGAAGGATTTTGTCTAAGTATCGGGTAGAGTTTTGGAGGATTCTCTTCAGTGGCAGCGCAGAGCCTTGAGGGATAACGTAGATCCTCAAGGGGGTGATTTTCGGGGGTCATCTATTTTAGAAAAGCTTTCTGGGCTTTTCTGGGTTTATTGAGCAGAGGTTGATTCGAGAGTTTCAACATTTTTTGAGGAGGGGAACAACCCCGAATCCTCACTTGATTCCAGCAGTAGCAGCAACACAACAGTTCTCTGGCAGCTTGGACGTAGTTCAGAGAGAGGCCATTTCCTTACCATTCTGATGCAAGGGCTGGATTTTCCTCCTCCTCCTTCGGCTTTGACCCACTGCTGCTGCTTCCGTCAAGCTTACAGTTGACTAGATCTCTCCTCAACTCCTCTTGCTTGAGAGCTGCCCACATCTCATTCTAATTCGGCAAAGTCGCCCTGCCGAGGGTACTCTCGACAAAGACTTGCCACTCATATGAGACATAATTGAGGGCTAGTCTAACCAACTCGGAATCTTGAGGTGTAGACCCCTCAGTTGATAACTCATCTCGAGTCTCGTAAAGCTTCATGAGGAATGGATCCACAAGCTCCCCCTTCTGCATCTGAGTAGATCTTAGCTTTTGGTCTAAGTACGTATTCCGCTGCTCGGAAGATCCTTGATATAGCGTAGACGACGCATCCCACATCTCTTTAGCAATCCCTCTTCTAGCGATGTGACGGACTACATGATCCTTCATTCCGTCGAGGATCATACACTTTGCCTTAGCCATTTCTGCCTTGGACTTCTTTAGCGGATCTGCATCTGCAGTCACAGTAACCATGTTGTCGAGATATGTCTTGAGAGCATGCTCATCTAGAAGGAATGACATCCTTGCCTTCCACATGACATAACTGGATGCTCCGTCCAATCCATCCTGATCGCTCAAGCCACTGGTTTCCATCTTTGCCATGAAAATGTCGAATTTCCCTCTCTTCTCTTACTACTGCTGCTCAGCCAATAAGAAAACAAACTTCTTGGCGGGAAGTCTACTAAGGAAAAATTTCCTCACAGTGCTTCTCTCTCTCTTCTAATGTTTTTTTTGCCCAGCAAACTGCCTGCAAAAAATTTCGTCCCACCAATTTCTCACGCTGAGACTTCAACATTGCTACCTCTACCATGACCAACTTTCGATTTGGAAGCCTTTCTCTCTGTCGACTCACTTAGAGAGAGATTGTCTCGAAATTCTGCCCTCCCGTCTTGCACTGTGCAAAACCTCTGGGGTTTCGAACTGCTGCCTCCTGCAGCTTTTTTGACCTCCCTTTTCTGCTCAGCGCTGGGTTCTCTGGCACTGTTCTTTTTGCTTCACCTGCATTTACTCTGATACCAGTTGAACAGTCCACAAACTAGGAATCCCTACTGCAACAACCGATTAAACTTCTCATATTTGTTAATTACTGAAACAAATTATTTATTGTTTCTTACAAAAAAATATCGAAGCTAATGCATTGTAACCTACACCAATTAAATAATATGCCCAAAACAAGAACGGAACAATAGAGAAAGATACAACACAATTGACAATTGTTTTTGGACAAATGTTCTGGGAAAAAACCAATGCGGGAAAACCGATGCAACAGATTTGAGGGTTTTTCTTATTAAGCTGAAGTATTTCTGAATACAACTATTGGATGCCCTCTCGACAATCCAGTTACAGAGAAAATCACTTAGCTGAAGAAATTGGTCAGATTACCTCACGCTACACTGTAAGTCGCGGCGGATTCGACAATTGAACTGTGAGTTCCCTGGCTACTTTTGCGCTGCCCTTGCGTGGGCCTTGTGTTAGCCTCTAAGTTACTGCATCATCTCAATTGAGAATCGATCTGCCTTCATAAGCCTTTTCCAACCCTCCCGACTCAGATACGTCAGCTCCTTCAACATATTTGGACCTCTGTGCTGGAAGCTGTTGTGCTGCTCTGCGTGGGGTCTGCATGAGCCCTTCGTGGCTCTGTGTCACCCTCTCTGCCCTCTGCGCTGCCTCCTCTGTGTCTCTCTGCCTCTCTGTTGAGTATTCTTGGTGCCAGAGAAGATCCTCGAGCCAAACTTCCTCTCTTCCCTCTCTGCACAAGCTCACTATTGATATTCTCCCGGCAGTTGCTCTGCTTAAGGAAATCGAACTTTTGAACTCACTTTGTGTGTCTTTCCAAGCGACCCTTAAACCTTCTTAAATAATATCCTCTTTGACATTCAACAACGCAAATTAGAAGCTAATTGTTAAAATTGGCAACTAGGGCCAAACTCCATGTGGGTCTACTTATTTATGGCAGCTGATATTTTTGTTGGATTCCTCTTGTCGAGAGGTGTAGGATTGATCTAAAGATCATCCGATTCCGACCCGTATTCATGGAGATATGAATTTATTTGTGTTATGGGACAATTCGTCAAGGTCGGCCAACAACCAAATTGCCCCCACTTGTGCTCAACGTTTGAGTATAAAAAGAGGTGGCTTGCTAGTTATTTACACACACACTCTTCTTGTGATCTCTTCCTCTCCACTTGTCTTTGGGTTTTGGTGGGAGGAGAGATCCTAAGAGACTACGCAACCCTAATAAGAAGAAGCCCTAGCTCTACGCTGTGACCCTTAAACCTTCTTAAATAATATCCTCTTTGAAATTCAACGGCCCAAATTAGAAGCTAATTGTTAAAATTGGCAACTAGGGCCAAACTCCATGTGGGTCTACTTATTTATGGCAGCTGATATTTTTGTTGGATTCCTCTTGTCGAGAGGTGTAGGATTGATCTAAGGATCATCCGATTCCGACCCGTATTCATGGAGATATGAATTTATTTGTGTTATGGGACAATTTGTCAAGGTTGGCCAACAACCAAATTGCCCCCACTTGTGCTCAACGTTTGAGTATAAAAAGAGGTGGCTCGCTAGTCATTTACACACACACTCTTCTTGTGATCTCTTCCTCTCCACTTGTCTTTGGGTTTTGGTGGGAGGAGAGATCCTAAGAGACTACACAACCCTAATAAGAAGAAGCCCTAGCTCTACGCTGTCATGGAGGAGGCTTTAATGAAGCTACAATAATGCAACAAGGAGAGATCTAATCGCAGGTCTAGGAGAGACCTTATTCGCTGTCCTAAAAGGCTTCCTAATGCTCTCCTAAAGGAAGGGATCCTAGCTGCAATAAGGAAGAGTCCTAAACACAGAGATCGGGTCACTGCCCTAACCCTAAACGCAGTCTCCTAGCCACAACACAGAAGGTAGAAATGGTGAGGAGAGAAGGGATGTTTTAGGGTTAAAACAAGGGTTCGAGTTGTTGTCATGGAGGTTAAGGGTGCTAGCTGTTAGCCCGAGTTCTTGAGGGCTAAACACTGTTGATTTTGACACTTCTTTGGGCATGTTTGAAGGGACCGAAAGCTACAAGTTGCTGTTGTGCTAGGCCGCAGGCCATAGCACCACAGTTGGGCTTGCGTTGGGCAGTCAAGGGATAGCATATGCCCTAAGGAAACAACGTTGCAAGGGAGGGGCTCTCGCAAAGTGTGTCGTAGTCTTTCAAAGGGCTGTTTGGGATCTGTATGAGGAGTCTAAGGCTACAACACTGTACCCTAACTAGACAGTCACAAACAACAATATAAAAATAGGGTTGGAGCAACATTTGAGGTCTGTCGGGTCAATGAGTTGACCAGTTTGGATTAGTTTGATATTGCAGCTTGTGGGAACCAATTAGAAAGGTTGACTTGGAGAGTTAAGAGCCTTTCTTAGGAGCACATATTGCAGTGAGTGGATTGGACATCTTTGGACTGTTGGAGGGCAGATTGTGGATGTCCAAAGCAGCCCTAGACTAGCAATGGATGATGGAGCATACTTGGATGGATGCAGCATGATAAATACAATGACTGTTGTGGGCAGCATGGATGCAACACAGTGCAACACAATGGTACATCATGGTGATTATGGGCATGTAGATATAACAGCAGCATGATGCATTGTAGCAGCTTGTTGATGATGAGCACAACATGATGATGTGGTACTTCTTAGTGGCGGGAGCATCATAGTGATGAGAGCAGCTTAGTGATTTGGTGTAGCACTGTGTCAGGTGCAACATGATGATAAGGTGCAACACAGTGTTAGGTGTAGCATGATGATGAAGTGCAACACAGTGATGGGTGCAACATGGTGCTGGAGTCACCTTGGAGGATTAGTGGAAGCAATGTGCCTTCACTTGAGATTGGATCAACTACCTCATTATCTTATCTTCATGGTGAAGATCTATGCTCTTATCTTGTCAAGTGAAAGTGTTGACTTTTGATGTATATGTACTCTATCTCTCTCTGCTGAACTATTGAAGAATATAAGAAGATTTGATCAAGGGTTTCCCAACATTGGGGTTTGTCCCTGGCTAGTGCCACATCTTGTGTCCTCTCGTCATGGCTTGTTTTTTGCGATTTATGTTTATGTTCTATCTACATTTTACTATCATGCTAAATGTGATTGCTAATCTAGAATTGATATTGAGCTAATATGGAAAATTGAAGTAAATCTGTCGTCAGCATAGAACATACCTAAAATTAACACTAATCAATGGCTAAGATCATTTCTACTTGATCCTTGTCTTCTTCTAGAAATTACACCCACAATTTATATTAATACCCTTAATTATTTTATTTTCCTAAGTTTAAACTTAGGGTCACATTAAAAATAACTAATTATTTTAATAAAAATGTTTCTAGGTGGAATTTCCCAAAATGCTTTCTAGGTTCTTTGGAATACATGTGCCCAAGCCTTCCTACAAAATTTGAGTCTTAGAGCACATTCGATGCTATTAGAAATCAACAATTGGAAGGTAAATATAGTTGGGTGGTAACTTTTTTCCAGAATACCCTTGATTGAGATTTCATGATATGGCTAGAATCATTAATGGGCAATTAAAATTGAGGCTTGAACCACAAAGCTTTATCTAATATGTACAAAATGGATGCACATATCAACAATAAAGTTTCATTTAGTATGGTGTAACTTTAAGCCGACTATTGGCCATAATGCTTCATTTAGTATGGTGTAGAATCGAACCAACAATTGGCCATAAAGCTTCATCAAGTTTAGTGCAAAGATTTTCTTTTGTTATTCCATCTTCCATGGGACTTGGATTGGTTTTCATTTGATTTATTAATAAAAATTGAAGCTTGAACCACAAAGCTTCATCTAATATGTACAAAATGGACACACATATTAACAATAAAGCTTCATTTAGTATGGTGTCATTTCAAGCCAACTATTGGCCATAATGCTTCATTTAGATGGTGTAGAATTGAACCAACAATTGGCCATAAAGCTTCATAAAGTTTAATGCAAAGTTTTTCCTTTCTTATTTCATCTTCCATGGGACTTGGACTGGTTTTCACTTGATTGATAATCTCCATCATTTGATTTGAAACACCATTGAAGAACTTTTTGTTTGACACCAAATTGACTTGAGCTATAGGCAATAGGGGCTTATATCTATAATACCGTGTTTCAAATGGCTCTTATTACCCCTCTTTCAGTAGAGGTACTTATAGATTCATCGCAGTTTTCTTAAGCACTATTTTAAGACCAAAGTCACAAGTCAAAAACCATGTAATAACCATGTGAGGCCTTGTAGGCATCCTAAACTTCGTGTCATGATGAGTCAGTGTTGTTTTGGTCAGACCATGTCCTATCCCTTTGAGCTTGAAGCAGGTTTCTTTGTCCCTAACAGGATTGGAGGGCCTGAGGTAAGCTTATATGTGGTTTCATGGTTTTGTGGGAGCCTTGAAGTGTAGGGGTGATCCCTAGGGTAGTCTAGCCGATGTTGGGGCAACTTTGTCTTTCTGCATGGTTGTGTCTATCAAGTCTATATGTAGCCTTGGCTTTGGTTTTGTTTCCCTCAAATGTTTCTCATATATAACAGTCTCATAGTATGACGTTTTCACACTTCCCAAGGCAGTTCATGTTTTACAAGGCAAAGTGGTCCCGAAAGTAAAAAAGTTAGTAGGGTCCCAAATTGCAGAGCTTAGTGAAAGGATGACATGCCACATGAAATTTTTCTATTTGGTGAAAGAATTCTCAAGATATGGCTGTTCAAAGTTGGTCAAACAATAGTTTTACAAGTTTTCTAGGGGTAGAACAGGGGGAGCATTAGGCATATTTCACATGTTATCGTCAAAAGTGGTCTACTTGTTGATAAGAACAAAACCAACGTCTCAGAGTTTTTTTTTTTATCTTGAAGGGCGTGAGAGATCATCTAGTTGGGCGTGAGGATGTGGTAGGGTAGTTTTTCCACATGGCATAATAAGGGTGGATTTGATTAGAATTCGACATATAGTATGTCAAAATTGGTCTACAAAATGAGAGGAACAAAACCCATGTCTTCATTTTTCCAAATTCCCAAGGATGTTAGAGATCTTGAGGTGGTCAAAATTCCACTCATTAATGCATGGAAAAGTCAATTCAATTAAAAGATAGCCTCTGAAAAAGTCAATATAGCTATTGGAGGTTACTATTTTCATAAACATCAAGATAAGGATAAGAAAAGTAGTCGTTAAAAGTCAAGTAGTTAGTCTTCAACTAATGGAGCAAATTCCCAAGGATGATCACTCTCTTTCCCAAGACAAATCAACACTAATTTTCATGGTTTTGACCATAGTTGCAAGAACGCCCCCTGCCCCCCCCAAGGATCTGGAGGCAAAACAACGTTCTGTATGGATCTGCCACTGATCCTTCTGTGGAACTGTAGATCCAAAAATCGGATCTGTAGTTCCGCTTATTTTGGCGATTCCTGGAAAATTAGATTCGTGGGGGCCCGATTGGCGGTTCCTGCTGCCCAATCTACAGAATCTGGAAGGTATCGGGTGCAGATTTGTGGAGGTTCGGGTGTATATCGACCACGAATCACAAGTGGATCTGTGAGAAGGTGGACGACTCACACGGTTTGCGGGGTTTTTTTTTTTTTTGGAAATTTTGAATTGTTATGTGAGGAACTACCCTTTTTTAATACTCCAAAGGTGCCCCTTGATGCTTCCTATTACTGCTCAAACTATCAGGGGAATTGAGGGGAATCCCTAGAGGGCAAATGCTAGGCCAAGGGCAACAAATGGAGTCTTAGCCCACTGTCACCTTAACTAAGGCTCCCTTCTATTTACGGACTTTCACCGATGGGAGAAGACCCAATATGTATGGAGTCACTAATGAATGATAAATCAATGGTATGAGTGACCCGAACCCTTTCCTAGAAGGCTTTGAAGAATGGAGCTTGCTTGCTTTCTAAGCAAGGTACTATGTGCTTCTAGGGAAAGGAAGAGGATTTTAGGGGTTAGGTGTATGGGAATAGGCTTTGAAAGGAGTTCCCCACACCCTAAATCCTTGTTAGAATTGGTATCCCAGATGGTTCTTGAAGGATGGTCCTTTGAAGGAGCGGGACTACACGGGGCCAAGTGGAGCTAGTCTAGGGTATGAGGAAGGAATGAAACAAGTAATGATATTCTTACCCTAGACAAGGTGGGAAGGATCAAAGAAAGTATTTCACTCAATGTTGTTGCTTTAACCCTGGGAAGTGCTAGCCTTGGGGATGGCAGAACAAGTTTTGGTCTCGGAGCTAGGGCTTAGCTTTTCTCCCAACTCCACTGTCGAAATGTCTTCAATTTGGAGGAGGGCTAGAGGAAAGGTGAGTGCAGGAGACCCTAGGAGATTGAACTTTTCCAGTGTCTAAATTGTTGGGAAATTGATGCCCTAGGCACTCAATGGGGCTAGACTTGGGAGAAGTTGAAAGAATAAGAGTTTTGGTGACCTTCCTTGGTAGACCAGTGCCTTAATCCTTGGGAGAATGGAGTATAGACTCGGTCTATAACACTAGGACTTGCCTAAGATCCTAGTGACAAAATACATTCCGGATTTGGGGTAAGACTAAAGGAAAACTCTGCCGACCATCCGAGAATGAATCGATGAGACAAAAAACCACCCAAAATGTAGATCATTATCAGAAAAGTAGGTTTACCTAGGCAATTACATACATGAAACAGATCTGCTGACATTATTTACATCATATACATGCAGAATGGGTTTACATTATAACATGATAATCAGGCTGATCATGATAGCTGAACGACACGGACACATCGATCAGGTGCTATCCCTTTTGCGAAAAAAAGGTGTGTACTGCTATGGGTCGTTGACACGTAGTGGTCAACACCGTTCTTAGTTAACCCATTTGGAGATTAGGAGACATTGGCACATCCCAAAGCCCATTATGGTAGGGAAAGCCATTATGAAGTCCCCACCTGTGGTCTATGATTCGGTAAGCTCATTTACTCGATTTTTCTAATGACTTGTTGTACTGGAAGGCTAGGGGACGCATTGGATCTTATGCAGGATTGCAGATGCTTTCCACTTGGGGTTTGGTCTCCCTATACAAGGTCCTAACCCTCTAGAGGGCTACATTGGCACATGTAAGGTGAGCGTTGAGAGCCATGGGCCTCCACAACAACAGATTGCACTCCATGGATCCCCACAGCCATTTAGAAATTGCTCATGGTTAACTTATTGGATGAGGAGGATGCACTTGATCCATCATGCCCAGCTAAGCCCAAACCTACGCCACACTTGGTAGTGTCAAAATTTCTAGATAGAAATCCAACTGCAGTGATTAAGATTATTTCTTCTACTTACTATCAAAATAAGTTATTCACATTGTTCTTACGAAAAATATCGAAATATATTCTATTGCAGCCTTCACAATTAAAATATTGCATAAAGTAAATGCAAAGAAAAATATTGGCACAATTACAATCACAAGGACAAAATTATTTTTGGATAATCGTCCCCAAAAAAACCCAACGTGGGAAAACCGATGCAACAGATGATGGTTTCTTAATTATTCTTCAGCAAAATCTCATGTAAAATTTACAACGAGCAAAGCAGAAGTGAGAAAATTTACAGACGATTCCTTACAGATCTCTGATCCAAGAGAAATACACCTCTTCCCTCTGAGTCCTTCTACGTCCCTCTGCGTTAATTTTTCCCACACTAGCCCAGTTTTAGACTACCCACGTAGTCCCAGCGTCAAGCTGTCTTTGCGATGCCTCTTTCTACGTCAACCTGCCTTTTCGCTACCTCTTTTTTCGTCAATCTACTTCTGTGCTCTCTCTCCCTGCTCTGCATCTTCTTGCCTTGCACTCTCGAAAGATGTTGATGCCCTCTCTTCCTTTCTCACCTGCAACTTGTGAAAATTCCTATATCAAACAGTCTCTGGAATCCCACTGCAACCAGCTGAATCTACTTCACCTAGATTGTAAATTATGTTACTAACTTATTTCAGATTTCCTGAATTATTGAAGCAAATTACTGAAGCAACCTACACCAAATTAAATATGATTATGAGACATAGAAACTGAGTAAGGAAAATAGAAGCACATAGGACACCGTTATTTTTTGTCAAAAGTCCCCGGAAAAACCCAATGTGAGAAAACCGGTGCAACAAATCTGAGGGTTTATCATTATTAAGCAGTAGCAAATTTTGAATACATCATTGAATACCTCACAGGGTTATTCATTTACAGAGAGAAATACTGGCAGAAGCTTAGTGAGATTACCTCACACAATCACTGAAAGAAAGTCCCAATTGTTCTGGCTATTGGATGAGTTGCCCTTGGCAGACCCTTCGCTACCTCTACACTATCCCAGCATCAACCCTCTCAGGCACAACATCACCCAGCTGGCGAATCGATCAATAGCCCAGAGTCACTGCACTCAGCTTCCCGATCTCACACCCCATCTTCTGGCTGCTGACACTGACTCTCTGCTCTGAGTTTTGACTTTTCTCTCTCTACCTCTGCGTTGCTTCTGCATGGTCGTTCTGGCCCTACGTCAACCTCTACGTCAAGACTACTACATCATTCTCTATCTCTCTCTGTTGATGATTCTCTGGCTAAGAATCTCTCTCTCGGAACGCTGCTATCCCTGCCCCTCAACTGCATTTTCCAAATGACCCTCAAACCCCTTCTTATATCTTCCTATTGGACAACCAATGGCCTAGAATAACTCCTAATCAAAGGCTCAGATGGTTTTGACTTGATTTCGTCTTTTTCTAGAAGTTACACCCACAATTAGATTAATCCCCATTAATATTTTAATTTTCCTAAATTTAGATTTAGGAACTCCATTAAAAATATTAATTATTTTAATATAATCGTCTCTGGGTAGAATTTTCTAAAACGGTTTCTAGGTTCTTTGGAATGCATGTGCCCAAGCCTTCCTAAAAAATTTGAGGCTTAGAGCACATTTGATGCTATCCCAAATCAACACTCCCTCTTAGCGAGGAATACGCTGTAGCAATATATTGTTGCTACATACTGCTCTGACTCTAAAGCATCATCCTCTGCGTAGTTGAAGTCTGACATATTGTCCACCAACTACTATGATGTTGTTGCAACTGTACTGCTGCCTTTAACACTAACACTGCCAATGCTACATCTGTACTACAGCGCCCTCTCAAATGTTGCATTTGCTATGCTGCTAGCACTGCCACTACTAACATTACATCCGTACTGCGACTCAATTGATGAGAGAAGCAACTGAAAACACCCAAAACTTGCCAAGTATCTAGTGGATACACCTCGATGCTGAAATCTTGACTGCTGCTAGTCCCACGCTGTCTTCTGAAGCCACTACATTGCTGAAGCTCTGCACTGTGCCTCCATGCACTTCTGCCTCTTTTATTTGCGTCGCTCACCTTATGGCACTACTTACTATTGCCTCTGTCGAATCAACACTCCATGGCACCAACTGAAAACTCCACCATCTCACTACTACTGATCATGGGCTCCCGTAGGATTAAGGCACTGGTCTACAAAGGAAGGTCACCAAAACTCTTATTCTTTCAACTTCTCCCAAGTCTAGCCCCATTGAGTGCCTAGGGCATCAATTTCCCATCAACCAAAAGCATACATAGAGGCCACTATTTCTTGGAGAGCCAAAATTCTTATTGCTCAGTTCAGGACTAATTCTCATCAACTCCGTTGTGAAACAAGGCGCTGGAAAAGGCCAGAAGAAGTGTGGGGGGAAAGAATATGCATTTTTTGTTCTTATGGAAAAGTGGAAACAGAAAAACATTTCATTTTAGAACGTGAAGCCTTCAAAGACAATAGGGAAAATTATGCAGATATGCTGGGAGCTAGCTCTTGGGATAGTCTATTTAGTGAGGGGTTTGTCGAGAAGCTGGGAGTAGTTATTTTGAAGCTTCATAGAAAAGGGACGGATACATCAAGCAGATGAAGAAGCAATCTATCCCATAAGCTATCTTTAGCCTCGTGGACGTTAAAATAATTTCTTTCTTTCTTCTTCTTCTATATAGTATATATATATATAGATGTTAGTGTAAACTTTTATTTATGTGGCAATGTATAAATTTTAAGATTAACCTTAGCTTTTTACTAAACAAGTTCTAAATATTATATATTATAAGTTTATAATTTAAATTGCATAAAGAATTAATAGATTACATTAATATTAATTCAAAAATACCATATATATCAATTATTTTATATAAATGTTATATATTACAAATGTATATAGAAGTTATGTGTTTAAAAATTTCATATATTTTAAATTTTATACAATTTTCATTTTTTAATTATAAAACTTCTTGTTTCTTCATCCAGATTTTATGTTTTCAAAAATATGTTGCATCCGAATCCAAATCCTGGTAGCTTTGTATTTTGGATACACTTTTGGATGTGCGATCATGGGACTATATGAGTCGATGTGCATCACACTTTTTTTCAGACGAAAAAACATTGGTTTATATTATGTACCAGTGCATATGTTCAATATGTATCATAAGTACAACAAGCTTTCATAGATCTACCAACAGACCAAGCAAAAAGTGAGTGATACATATCCTTCCATAATCTAAAGCGAGATAACATCATTATAACCATGACACAAGGGAAATAGTGACTTTCCAATACAAAAAGCCTAAAAACCATAATAAGGAAACATAACCATATAAACTAACAAAGATTAAAATATGTAAAGTCAGAAATAGTAACTATGGGAGGGGAAGAATGCCCTCAGTTGAGATTGACTCATCCTCCAATAAAGTGTAATGCACAATACCATAATTATCAGAGATCCCAAGCTTTGACAGCGAGTTAGCAACCTGATTCTTCTCGTGAAATATGTGTTAGGTCATATGTGCTAGAGAGTGATCATTGTGAATGTACTTCGGAGAATGTTAATCCGAGCGATCCAAGCACAAAGGTGTGGGGAGAAGTCATGATTTGACGTTAGACCATTGATAAGTACTTGTGAGTCCCGATATATATATCGTGTCAATGCACAGCTTCTTGGAGATCCACAAAAGGACTCAAATTGCCAAAGTTTCGGTCCTCATGTTGGTACTTGGTCCACCATTCCAATGAACCTTGTATTGGCAAACTTGGTCCACCTGAAGCCATACACCGCAACCACATTTGGAATTTTGGGCAGCATCATCAAAAAATCCTGTCGGGAAATGTCGAGCATAAGGAGCGATTTTGTGGGATCGATCCTGTATTGTTCGAATGGGAACTCTAACATCATCCAATCTAAATAGGACCTTGTGAATAATGAATTGTGTGTTAGTCAAAATCCCATCAAATATAAGACAGTTTCTGGCACACCATAATTCCCAAATGGTGAGAAAAGGAACAGACTTATCCTTTGTGCCCCATTGCAACCATCACATATAACAATTGACCATGTTTCCAAAATGCCTGCAAGGAAGATTTAAAGCAATGTATATACCATTCCAGACAATGCTTGCGATCGAGTATTCGAGGAACAGATGAGTGTTATTCTAAGGAGATGTCCTGCACAGGGGACATCTCCCAGTCCCATTAAATCCCCTCTTAGATAAATTCTCCCAGGGAAGGTTCTTGTTTCTCCATGCCAGCCAGTTAAAAAGGATGATTTTTATAGGGATTTCCATTTTCCAGACCATATAAAACTAGCAAGGTTGATGTAGATCACAATGAGAAAGAATGAGATACCTGTAGTTTTCCACCACATCGACCAGATTGGATAGCAGCTTTCCAGCCCAAGTGAAAGTCCCCAACATCGGTTCTGCGGAGTCTCGCGAGTCTGAGATTTTGAATATACATCTCCCACTCAACAGCATAAATGGCAGTGAATCCCAGCACCTCCGCTTGTTTCTAGATAGCAGAGCACCTGTTCCATCCGGTGATGGCCTCTTCGAACAGGAAAATGTCTATTAGGTGAAGACGTTGTATCAATTCCCCTATCAATTTCTGTGTAGCATCCACTTCCTTGATGCTATCAAACCCGATTATTATATGATTCCCTCTTCTGAATGTCTATCATATTCTCTCCAAAAACATCTCTCACCTTTTGGAAGCATCTCCATATATAGGAACCCGTGTTGCTTCCAATTAGTCCCAATCTAATCCAGTCTTCTACCCTCCTCTTCTATAGGTATTTTGTGACAATAATATCTCTCCAAATACCCTCCTTGAAAAAACCTCGTCGCATATATTTTATGATAAGAGCCCACCTGAATACAGTGATGTCTAAAATAGCCCTCTCGAACTTTATTTAGAAGCACCACTAGTGCTAACTTTCTTTGGGATCTATATTTGATGAGATGGAATCCCTTCCTAAGAAGCACAAGCCTTCCACACCACATGTTGATACCTTTGCTTTTATTTATTCACAAGGTGATCCTCTTGGCCTCCTTACTAGAGCGGTTATACAAATAGATTGGCGATACATGGGCACCTTATCCAACTTTTGTAATCTTCGACAATTGATGGTTAGCCTTAGTAAGAGAGAAATAAAGAAAGAAAGAAAATTATTTTAATGTCCACGAGGCTAAAAATAGCCTATGGGATAGATTGCTTCTTCATCTAGTTGATGTATTCGACCTTTTTCCTATGCAGCCTCACAATAAACGTTGTCAACTTCTCGACGAACCCCTCGCTAAATAGATTATCCCAAGAGCTAACTGCCAGAATATCTACATAACTTTCTCTGTTGTCTTTGAAGGCCTCACATTCTAAAATGAAATGTTTTTTTGTTTCCACTTTTCCGGAACAAAAAATACATACTCTTTCCTCCCACACTTCTTTTGGCCTTTTTGAGTAAGTCACATGGTTTGGGTTCGAGTTCAAATTTGACAAGGATAAAGTTCAGACTATTAGAATTCCGATTTTTCAGTAAGGTTCAGAGAAGGTTCATCCATATACATATTTTCAAAATATAAATCTTTTATAACATATTTTATATATTCAAAATATAAATATTTTATTACATATTTATATATAATAAATAATATTTCACATATTTATATATGATACTTCAACAGATGTACTAAATCTATAGTATATAAAATATACTACGTAATGTTTTTATACCATTGTATGATACAATATTACAAAACTAACATAAAATAAATAAATAACATTCTAACATCGCTAAAATTTAAAGGACTGTTGCAAAAAATTAAGAGACTCACCGAAATTAATCAAACTGTGGCAAAGGTTCAAAGCACAGAAGCGAAAATTAATCGACACAGTTGCACAATTCAGTAATAACCATCCTCGCAGTTACAATCATGTGCAGACTGCATCCCAATCGTAGCATACTGGTATATTTGAAGGATCAGTTAGTTCTCTGCCATGGAATGTCAAGCGAGATCGATGAGTTGAATCTCTTATTTACTGCACTGGCATTTTCGCCCTTCTCTCATCGACTTTTTCAATTGTCCAGAAAAAAATAGTGGCATTTGTTCCTTCTAAACTGGGTCGTATGATTACCTGGCGAATTTTATTGCTGAACCTCAACCAACTTAAAAGAAATTATTGAAATTCGCCAAATTTCGAACCTCAAGGTTCTAAATTTGGTACCCTGTGACATTAACAGAAAGGTTATGATTTTCAATTTGTTTAGTATTTTACCTTCAACTACCATTTGTAGGCCAAGATCAAGAACAACACAGTGTGCACATAATTGTGGCTCAATTCCAAGGATATCACTTCAACTTAATCATAGATTAGCAAGGGTTATATTTCTATTTCCCTACTTGAGAGATGGTACTTTTAACTTCAATTCCAAGATGTACCTTTTAGACAATCATAAAATCCCTAATCCTTTATCACTCTAAGGTCTACAAACGTAGTTTGTTTTAGGTCAACTAAGGCAGTACAAAGATAGTGCAAACCCCTCTACTAATATGTCATCTATTACAAACAAATAATTTTTAGGCCATCACCTATGTGAAGTTCGAAGCACATCCATTGTGCCTTAAGGCCATCTTTATCCTTGTCTCCTTTTTTCTCAGAGTCCAAACTCTAGGAAACTTTGCTTCTAGGATGGATAGATACCACAACATAGTTATTTACTCTTTAGAAGATGTTTCCCCCATAGGCAGGTATTGGTAGACACATTGTTGGTTTATAGAGGTTTCCATGTTCCTTGAGTTAGTGGCCATCTCTATCAATCATATACCCCTTTTAAAGTACTCTTTTCATACTTGAGGCCATCTTCAATCATCTAAACAAGACTAGAGAGGATGTTGCAAGTAGTGCAACTTGGTCACTCAGATGACCCCACCACCCAAGGGGCTTATAAAATAGCTTTGTATTCCAAGCACTGTATGCAACAGAAGAGTGGTATTACTATTATACTTGACTATACGAGTATACACCCAATGCACAGACTCAAGATCCCCCTAGATCGGTTCAAAGTGTGATTTGATCAAAATCAATTTAAAAGGGATCATACTATTACATGCCCAAGAGGACTTGTTAACTATGATATTTATAGGACACTAAGTTGGAGGAGGATCTCATCTTCAAATGTCTCATCTATTATAAGATCCAACGATGTTTTCACTGCCTCTACCAAGAATCCAAAGGCTCCCCTAGTCAACTTACAATATCCTGACAAGAGTTACCTAGCTTTACTCACAAAGGAAATGTTGGAACTAAAATCACATACTCAATCTGGACTTCATTAACTAGACTCCATAAGGTAGATTACCTCTTTATTCCATGTTCTCCTATCAATCGGTGGTAGCAAATAGCACAATGAGGCCCAAATCATTTAGGACTCTTGATTAAGAGACATCAAATCTCTCTGCCAAAACCCTCTAACCCCCCCAACCCCCACAATAACCACCTCCCATGATACTTTTGAGGATCTCTCCAGTTCTAGATCCCACAAGGGTAAAAAAATGAGTTATGAGCAACAAACTCACGCAACAAACTCACCCTGTATAGTGTTATTCTTGCTAAGTCCATTTGAGTAGCTTGTTGCCTCTAAGATCTACACAAAAGATCAATCCAATCTTCGACGTACAAACCCTAGGGAAACTCTTGGAAGTTCTACCCACTATCACCTAAGTAGAACGTCCCATCAATTTAAGTTGACACTCATCTAGCACAAAGGGGGCTTGTTACTCTCCAATTTAGCAGTCTCAACAAGATTCTTTGAAGGTGCTAAGGTGGTACCATAGAGTATAAGTGCCCACCATCACCTCAACACAAAAGATAAGGAGGCTTCCCTAATCTATGCAAGTAACTTCACCCAAATTAACTACACTAATGCCTAAATATGACGTTCTATGGTGAAGGTAGGAGTTAATTATCTATTCTACAAATATGGAATAATTAAACAAATTGCAAGAAAACATAGACCAACGAATAAAATATCACTCAAACCTCTAATTTTTTTGTTGTAAAACCACAAATGGTGAGTGAACCAAATATTGTGCCGCAGATGGGTTATGTGTCTTGAGGGTCTAAGCCAAATGTGTATTCCCTCTTTGAGTCTTGTAAATGTAAAATCTTATGTATTAGAGGGTCGGAAAAATATTAAATCCCCTCATGTGTAAATTAATTAATTTTTCTGGAAAATAAAATAAAATCATAAGCCGTCAAATTAATTAATTAGAGCCAAATTTAAATTGTCTTAGTAAATAAATTCTTCAAATGGAAAAATTTGTGGGTCTCAAAAGAGTCAATTTTTAAAGGTCCTCCACCAAGGGAGTATTGTATATTTCAAGAAAATTCGAACCCTTAGACCTTGTTGGTTAAGTCAAAGTCAAATGTTTTAGGAAATTAGCTCAAAATAATTAATTTCGAGCTAATTAAAATGGAATTAAATGATAAATTCGAAAATTCTTCAAAAAGAAAAAATCAATGACCAAGATCTTTTGACATGGATCAAAGAAACTAACAGCTATTTTTCCACTTGGAGGATTTATCTATAAATTAGAGAGTCAGTTGAGTCTCTAGGATCTTGATCTTTGGCTAGAATATTGTTGCTAAAATATTTTTGTAAACTATTGTCCCGCTAGGAACTATTTTTTCTACTATAATAAAAGACTTTGGGATGCAACTCAAGGTGTTCTCGTTCGTTGATCTTTGGTATGCACTGACCACGAGCTTCCTATGTTGTGCTTTATGTAATTATTTTCAGATAATACATAGTGTTGCAGGTACTCAATCCTTGGTCTCCAAGTTCACAGAATGTGGGGAAGGATCATTTTGCTTGGATCCTTAGTTTTAAATGGTGGATTAAATCTTCACTAAGGTTATAGTGAGCATAAATTCTCTAAAGCATTTCTAGTCATTCTTCAAAGGAAAAATATCCATAAAAATTTTTCTCAAAAATTTAAAATTTTCAAAACCTTCTATATTTGTAAATCTTGTGGCATGTGATAGGCGAGGATGGAATCAAAGTCCACCAGGAGAAGATCCGCGCCATCATTGATTAGCCTGCACCCAAGAAGATTATGGAGTTGATGGGGTTCCCAGGCATATGCACGTACTATAGGCGATTTGTGAGGGGATTCTCCCAGTGGGCCACGCCCCTCACAAACCTCACAAAGAAGGGGGTTTTTGGTTGGTCCAACACAACATAGTAGGCCTTTGAACACCTCAAGGTGGTCATCAACACAAGGTGGAGTAGATGCATTCAACGAGACTATTGCAGCCCCTCCCTATTCCTATAAGGAAATCAGAGAGCATCTCGATGGACTTCATCACTAGGTTGTCAGCAGTGGAGGGTCGAGACTGTTTTTATGTGGCGGTGGACCACATAAATTACTTCTGGGTGGAATTTCCCAAAACGCTTTCTAGTTTCTTTGGAATACCTGTGCCCAAGCCTCCCTGCAAAATTTGAGGCTTATAGCACATCTGATGCTACCCCAAACCAACACTCCCTCTTAGCGAGGAATGTGCTCTAGCAATACACTACCTCTCTACATACTGCTCTAACTCTGAAGCATCGCCTTTGCGTTGTTGATGCTTGACATGCTTTCCATCAACCACTGCATTGTTGATGCTACTGTATTGTTGCCTTTGACACTGCGACTGCCAATGCTACATCTATACTGCAGCCCCCTCTCAAACGCTGCATCTGCTATGCTGCTAGCACTGCCACTACTAGCATTGCATTCGTATTGCAACTCAGTTGCTGAGAGAAGCAACTGAAAACACCCACCACTGGATAAGTATCTAGTGGATACTCCTTGGTGTTGACATCATGACTGCTGCTAGTCCCACTCTGCCTTTGAATCCACTACGCTGCTGAAGCTCTACACTGTGCCTCTTGGCACTATTGCCTCCCTGCATTGTGCTTCTCAGTCTCTGACTCTCCTAGCCATTGCATCTGTCGAATCAACACTCCATGGCACTAACTGAAACTCCACCATCCTGCTACTCTTGATCATAGGCTCCCGTAGCAAGGTGACGATCCAAGAGGTGGGCTCCTCAAGGATCCTGCCCATCTACAATCCTCCCGATTACAGCCCTATATCAGCGCACCTCCCTCTTGGAGGTATTTCGGTTGTCATTGTGAACTCCTCGTCAATCATCGTGATTGCAACTTTCGGATCAAGCTTCTCATCCTTGTCCTTTTTCTTCAATGGACACTGGGATGCATAGTAGCCCATCTCGCCACATCTGAAGCACTTCACCTTGGAGACGTCCTTCTTTCGTATCTATTTCCCTTGTTTTCCCTCTGATGCAAGGGTTGCGTTACCCTCTTCCTCCACTTTAGGCTTTGACCCACTGTTGCTGCTACTCGCGTCAAGTTTAACCTTGAGCAGGTCTCTCCTTAGCGCTTCTTGTTTCAGAGCTGCCGACATCTCGTCCCAATTTAGCAATGTTTCTCTGCCCAGGATACTCTGGACAAAGATATGCCAATCATCTGAGACAGAGTTTAGAGCGAGTCTCACTAACTCTGAGTCATGAGGAGTATGTCGCGCAGCTAACAGCTCATCACGAGTCTCCTTCAGTTTCGTAAAGAACGGATCCACTCGCTCCCCCTTCGACATCTGAGCAGATCTCAACTTCTGCTCTAGTTACATCTTCCGTTGCTCGGAAGTTCCTTGATACAATGTGGCCAAAGCATCCCACGTCTCCTTAGCAAACCCTTTGCTAGCAACGCGGCATACCACGTAATACTTGACCCCGTCGAGGATCATCCTCTTTGCCTTAGCCATTCCAGCTTTGTACCTTTTCAGCAAGTCTGTAACCGCAAGTTCAGCCACCACATTATCAATGTACATCTTGAGAGCATGCTCATCAACCAGGAAGGTCATCATAGCCTTCCAGATGGCATCGCTGGAAGCCCCCTCCAACCTGTCCTGATCCCTCAAGCCACTGGTTTCCATCTCCTCCAAAAACTATCGAATAACTACCTCTTTCTCCCTAATGCGTAGCTCCTGCGCTGACTTACGCATTCCCTGGTGGAGCTGGTAAGTTGTTGCTCCTTTGTTACTCAGCAATCGAGAAATGTTGATTTCCTCGACAAGAAATCATTGAGGAAGTATTCTCTCACTATGATTCGTTGCTTCTTTCTTCTGACGTCTTTTCAGCCTGGCAAAGTTGCCTACTAAAAAATCTGCACCCACCAGTTGCTCCTCATGTAGAGGCTCAGCGCTGCTCCCTCTGACACTGCAAAAATCGAACTGGAAGCTCTCTCTCTTCGTCAACTCACTCGGAGAGAGACTCCCTTAGATTTTCGACCCTCTAGTAGGGACTATGCAAAACCTCTGGGGTTTCGACTTGCTGCCTCCTGTAGCTTTTCGATTTCCCCTTTTGCTCAGCGTTGGGTTTTCTGGTTCTGCTCCTCTTGCTTCTCCTGCACTAGCTCCGATACCATGTGAAAAATCCTACACTGGAATCCCTACTGCAGCAAACTAATGTTACTTCTCCTACTTGTTAATCCATACGAGTTATTTACTGTGTGCTACAACAAATATCAAAGTAACTACTGCAGGCTTCAGTTAATTAATATATTTGCAAAAAATTATATTGAGCAAGAAAGAACAATGCAACACATAGGACAGTTATTTTTGGACAAATAGTCCCCGGAAAAACCGAATGCGGGAAAACTGGTGCAGCAGCTCTGAGGGTTTATTATTACGTAAGAGAAAATTATGAGTACAATTCTAGGTTGCTCAACTAACAATCCTTTACAGAAAGAATACTGAACAAAAGAATAGTGAAATGATCTCATCCTGTCACTGGAGAATCAATCACTGATCCTTCAGCTCTAGAGGCTTTGTGTCACCCTCTACATGGCTTTTGTGCAAAACTGCATCACCCTCGGCAGCATCTACGTCACCCCTCCTGGGTATTACGCTGCCTCTCTGCTCTGGATCCTCTACTGGCTGAGAAATCAACTTTCCTGCCTCCCAGACTCACACCCTGGCTTCCAGCAACTGAACTTCGAATTCCCTCAACAAAAACTTGACTTCCCCTCTCATTGTGCTGCCTCTTCATCAGCATTACGTAGGCCAGCATTAGTCTTCTTCTCGACGTCTTTCTGTCATCTCTCTGCCTTGTACTCTTCAGAAATTCCTTCTCCCGGATTCACAATGCCCCTCTGCTGCAAGATCTCCTCAATCAATTTTCCTCCTGAGAACTTCTCACCTCAGAAAATCGATTTTTTCAATCTCTCTGTGTGTTTTCCAAATGACCCTCAAGTCCCTTCTTATATCTACCTGTTGCGCAACCAACAGCCTAGATTAAAACATAATCAAGGGCTCAAATCATTTTGACTAGATCCATCGCTTTTTCTAGAAGTTTTACCCCTGATTAGATTAATACCCATTAATATTTTAATTTTTCTAAGTTTAGACTTAAGAACCCCATTAAAAATATTAATTATTTTAATAAAATTACTTGTGGGTGGAATTTCCCAAAAACTTTTTGGGTTCTTTGGAATACCTGTGCCCAAGCCTCCGTGCAAAATTTGAGGCTTAGAGCACATCCGATGCTGCCCCAAATCAACAGATCCCACAAGGAGCATGAGGGTTGGCTAGCTATAAATTGAAGGTGAGACTCTCATTTTGGGGTCTTTTGACAATTTGATAATAAAAACAAGTTCTCTTGAGTCGTTGAGCCAAGACAACTTAGTGATGTTCAGTACTAGGGGATTCCAAGCGCAAATCTCCACTCTACCTTCAATGGACTTCGAGTGCCACTCCAGGGGAGACATCTTCATACTTTAGAGCTATACCAGGAGGAATTTGCAAGTACAAACAGTCACCACTTGGAGTAGTTTGGGTGTAGAATATGAGAACGCGTTTCTTGGGAGAGCCATCATGTGCTAGGCTGATTCTGGGGCTTTGAAGGTTTTAGGTGATTTGTAGAGTTGATTTAGTGGCTATCTACCAGGCCGAATTTTCCTATTCTGTGTATGCACTAAGGAGTACTGGGCTTGGGCAATTCATAGAGGAGGTTGCTCATGGGTGAAGCTTGGCGAGAACTTGGCGTTGGGCATTGCTAGAAGCTATAAGGAGAACGATTGGAGGTTTGCTCAACATTTGCAGGGCTTTTTAGTAGTTGATTCCTTGTAGTGCGAACTACCTAGCTAGAGCAGGAGCTCACCATAATTGGGGTAATTTCAGAGGTTGGAACTAGGCCCAACCCTTTTTGGGTCTTTCTAGGTTATTTGAGGGGAGTCCAAGATTAATTAATTTCGCCGAATTTGGATCAAACAAGGGTCTCTTTCCAGCGAGCAGTTGCAGATTTTCAGGGCCAACGCAGAGCTTAAGGAGAAAGCACTTCCTTGTATCAGAGCAGCACAATTTCTCACCTAGGATTTGGCAAGCCCAAGTGCACATATTCCATACATTTGTACTCCCCTCTTTGATAATAAAATGGATCAGTTTGGCGCAGTTTTGGCTGAATTTGTTAGTGTCTAATTGCAACCTCAATTTTGTTTGTGTTGCATGTAGAGTTTGCTTTGTTTATCACTGTAATTTCCCAATAGGAATATTACCATGAGGAGAGAGAAACTGTGGATGCATGAGTTAACCTGGCCTTTGTTTTTCCACCCCTCTTTGTTTTTTCTTGATTTTTCTTCATATTACTCCTCGAAGCTCTAGGAAATGAGAGAAAACTTTGAGTGATGTGTAGCAATGGTTACCCCCTTAGTGGTGGGGTTGTGATTCGACAGAGGCAATAGTCAGTAGTGCCATAAGGTGAGCAACGCAAATAAAAGAGGCAGTAGTGCATGGAGGCACAGTGCAGAGCTTCAGCAATGTAGTGGCTTCAGAAGACAACGTGGGACTAGCAGCAGTCAAGATTTCAGAATCGAGTTGTATCCACTAGATACTTGGCAAGTTTTGGGTGTTTTTAGTTGCTTCTCTCAGCAATTGAGTTGCAGTACAGATGTAATGTTAGTAGTGGCAATGCTAGCAGCATAGCAAATGCAACATTTGAGAGGGAGCTGTAGTACAGATGTAGCATTGGCAGTGTTAGTCCGTGGACCTCTTAAAATTTATTTTTTAAGGACCAACAAATTTTGCCTTCGGAAAAATTTAAATTTACCTAGGACATAGAATTAATTAAATTTCTGGCTTAGGATTTTAATTAATTTTGGCCAGAGAATTTAGTTAATTAACCTATGAAGGAATAAATTATTTTTCTACTTTACATCATGATTTTTACATTTTTACATCTTAAGGGGGAAGATCCATTTGCAAAAGGCCCTCATAGACTACTCAGTCCTGTGACATAAAATATAATCTAGCAAATCAAACAATTTGTAATAAAATAACCTAACCAAATAGTTAGGATTATTGCCAAATTAGTTTTACATAGACTCGATCTAGAACACTAGGACTCCCCTAAGATCCCAGTGACAAAATCCATTCCGGCTTTTTGGGGTAAGGCTGAAGGAAAACTTTGCCGACCATCCGAGAATGGATCGGTGAGACAAAAAACCTCTCGGAATGTAGATCGTCAAAGTAGGTTTACTTGGGTAATTACATACACGACACGGATCTGCTGAGATTATTTACATTATACAGATGCAGACTGGGTTTACATTATAATATGATGATGATAGTTCGACGACATGAACACATCAATCAGGCACTATCCCTTTTGCGAATGAGCGATGAATGAGCGATGAATGAGGCTGCGCACCATCAGCTTCATTTGCCACCCACAGATTGAAAAGTTGATTAAATATGAAAAAGCCAAAAACCATGACCGCACCCTATTCATGCAATATGTGATCTCTCCTTATTCACACTGTCTGCCCCCATTGCTAAACCACGATAGTAAAACTCTATTCTGTGTACTCCCAATGGAACTAACTCGCTGGTGGCTACTCCGTGGTGTGGGGTGAGTACAATGAAGTCTAGTCAGTTGAAGAAATACCTGATGCTTGTATGTGGTAGTCATATGAGGTGTTCCTTTTGTTCAGATCAGTATAACCTAGCAAGTGCATCGATCAACCAGGCAGGGACTGCTGTACATTTAGGAAAAGGGGTGCTCTTTCAGAAGGACATTACTGGGAAAGAAAGACCACTCTTTTGGCCTGTCAATATAGTTTTGTAATGCTCCAAAGTCTGTAGACAAATTTATGGCTGCGCAAGAGTTTCAGTGGACTGTTGATAGGGTTGAATGATTGTATCACTGCAGAGGATGCTTGTAGAATAGTCGCGCAAAAGAACCCTACGTTTTCATTGTTTAAAAATCTTGTTGCGTTAGAATTTAAGAATCCATTTTTGGAGCAGATCCAAGATCGATCCGGGATCCACATCCAATTTTTTTGGCCGATGGATCCGGTAACGTAGCCAAAATACCAATGATGTTTGAGACTAAACATCGACTTATATAGTCTCATGATGGTACATCCAAAAGGT
Organism: Pinus taeda; assembly: GCA_000404065.3. NCBI lineage: Eukaryota > Viridiplantae > Streptophyta > Pinopsida > Pinales > Pinaceae > Pinus > Pinus taeda. The sequence continues at coordinate 163,511 of APFE031600155.1, read as the reverse complement.
TTCCAAAATACCAGTGACGTGTAACCTTTTGTGCAAAGCCCTCCCATAGAATAGAATCAAAAGACTTTTGAAGAAAAATGACAAGATTTCTTGGTAGTATTATGGAGAGTGAAGATGCAATCAAAGATATGATATTCCCATTGGAGAGATTGTTTCTCTCAATGTCATTAGATAGGTAGATGTGAAGTACTATGGGATAGTGTTTGGTAAAGGCACATTGAATCATGAAATCCTTGTAGTAGAATATGGGCAAAATCAAATGGAAAAGGCATCCAATATCTTATTGTCAAGTTTTTGTCTTGTTTCATTTAAAGCAATAGAGTCACATGAGTAGCACAAAATATTTTGAGACTAAAGCGTGGTAAACACCTAATTTCTGATATGCTCGAGGCTTTACTTGGTAAAGCTTGTAAAACATAGGGATTAGGGAGATGATTGCAAGCACTAAAGAAATAAGACAAAGTGAGACGTCAGAAACCTTGAACTGGTCAATTTTGAGAGCATACTAATTGTTTGTTACCATCACGTGCAGGAGAAGTTGGAAAGGAAGAATAATGTTAATAACTGATTTAACTTTATGCAGCTTCCCATTTACAAGTTTACACTAATTTCGATTTTTTCATTTGATTCATAAGATTTTAATCAATAGAGGCTGATAAAAACCACATGAAAGGCATAAGTATCATCGAGGTTAGCCGTTTCCCAAGTTATAGCCTCGAAGATAATAGCAGGATAGAGATCTTGTGAGTAATCCTAGAAAGTTTTGACATGGTGACAGTTCTGGAAAGGCACTATATAAGTTGCAAAGGGTACATGCCTTTCGTATATTGAGCTGGGTCAATTGACTCAATTCTCTACCTTCCAATGTTCCATTAGTAGGAAAATCCACAAAAGATAATTTCTGAGATTTTTTGGTCCAATTAATTTTCACTCATTTAATTGGAACATGAGGAGGACCATTCTGCATACAAATGCTAGCCTTCTATCTTTAAAGTCAATTTTGGGTAGGAGAAGTACATTTTTTTGAGAGAGAAATGATAGTGGAGTGTTGATAAACCAAGACCTACTTGGTAACTAAGTTCTCCTTTAGTGAAACACATTTATCCTCCAAAGTTGTGTAGTTTCATCGTAATGATTTTGTCCATGAGTTGACCAATCACTTGTTGAAAGAGGGGGAATAGGGTTTGAATGTAGTGTATGAAACTAGTCTTGATGATACTAAAACTTCTACATATAGAAAATTGTATAGCTTTATGTTTTTTGATGAAGTGCATGATAAACCTATATTTTTTTCTTGTAGGAAGAAGATGACAGACAAGATGGATATTTATAACATTGGTCTTATTTTATTGGAGACTATCGTTGGAAGATTGCCACTGCTGCAAATTCAAGTTGGGAAAGTTAATGAGATGGTGTGTATTCTATTCCAATTGATACTCAATTTTAGATTTTGTAGTTAAATGTATATGTTGGAAGTCAATTCTTAATTTAATGCTAGGATGCAATTCATTTAATGCTTTACACATTCCAGTTTTTATATTAGTTACATTAAGTTTCAGTTATGATTTTTTTTTTTTTTTTTTTTGTTAATTTATTTATTTTTATGTTATATCTCATGTTATATTATTTAAACTCTACTTGTTTGTATTCTAGGCATCTAGTTGACATTATAAAATTAAATTTATAAACAAATCCAGTGTTGAAAACAATTTTGTGAATTTTCCATTTCACGTTGTCCTTTTTCCTGTCTAAATTGCATATCTTGTAAATCCACATATTGATTTAGTTAGGAGTTTCCTTTGAATTTTATTAGTAAGTGATGTATAGCATATACATGCAATTCATACAAGAAAAAGTGGATTGCATTATGCGTATGGCAGCCACCACAAGCAAAATCTATCATCTAGCAACCATCCTAGGGTCCAAATAAAAAATGATAAGACCATGCCCCAAGGATTTACACACAAGAAAAAACAGTAATATAGCCTGATAGCCCTCATACGCTACTTGTTTGTATGCTAGGTATCTCGTTGACATTATAAAATTAAATTTATATACAAAATTACAAATACATGGTTGGAAACAATTTTATGAATTTTCCATTTCACGTTGTCCTTATTCCTGTCTAAATTGCATAGTTTGCAAATCCACTTATTGATTTAGTTGGGAGTTTCCTTCGAACTTTATTAGTAAATGATATATAGTATATGCATGCATTTCATACAAGAAAAAGTGGATTGCATTATGCATATGGCAGCCACCACAAGCAAAACCTATCATCTAGCAACCATCCTAGGGTTCAAATAAAAAATGATAAGAGCATGCCCTAAGGATTTGCACACAAGAAAAACTAGTAATATAGCCTGCTATATCTCGAACTCTACCCTAGAAGGAAAACTCCTAACCTTGACAGGAGAGCCTGGAGGTACAAAAAGCAAGCTACCCACTGTTATCTCAGTAGCCTTGCCCACACTTCAGACTAAAGGAAAAACTAGTCTAGCCTGGGGGGAATTCTTATTGGTGAATCCAAACTAAGTTCGTTATAGAGGGAGTGGGAGTGGAGTTGAGTTTGGATCGATTGGCACAATTAACCCAAAGAATTGATCTTGTACACTGAAGATGTTGCAGAGAATATGATGTGAAGAGTAAAAAGATAGTTTATGTGACTAATTAAAACTTGCATGTCATCATGAGCCATGAAAAGAATGAGCTACTAGTGATTAACCATATGAAGCATCGTCATAGGCAGATTTTTTAAGGTATATGCTGTTAGATGACCCTTTAAATTGTTAATCTTAGCTATGGCAATTGTGAAATGTGCTGAAATGAAGGTGAATTTAAATCAATGAAATTCTCAGTGGCTCACCAATTGGAATTATAACCACCCATTGTTTGCTTGAGAGATATAAGGATTGAGGTCATTCACCATGTACTTGATAGCTTACAGAATTTACACCATGTAGACCAATTTTGGGTCCAGAATTCATGCGCTAGTAAAACAATTTACAGAATGTACAAGTGATCACTAAAAATGTTATATTTGAATGCAAGTGCAGGATTATGATATTAATATCGTAATTTCGACTCTGGGTATAAATGCTTAGGATAAAGTGTTATTTGTATAAACTAAAAATGAGGACGTAAAGATAAGCTGCTATGACAGTGTTATACACAGGACTGCATACCAATTTCATTCTCAAAACATGGATTACTTAAGTTCTGCTATGTCGTATCAGCCACATCTTTAAAAAAAAAAATTAAGAGGAAAATATGAGGGATGTTATTGTCAAATTAAGCCACTGTGTCATTCAGAATGTCAGTGAGGTGAATGCGGTAAAGAAGTCAAATATTGCTCTTTAAATAGCATATGTGCGACAATATAATGTAATGTGAATGCAAGTAAGCTCAAATTCCTTTAAGTCGTAACCAGCAGATTCATAGTGTTTCAAGTTGTAGGACCATGCTAATCCCATTCATGTGATTGCAAGTTAATTCAAGAAATGTGACCTGTCAAGTTATTATTTGAATTGCCCTTCAAGGAAATGAACCACTACACCAAATACATTGAATCCATGTGTCTTTAGGTAGTGTATCACTTATATGCCACATGTAAAGTTAGGTTGCTAGCTGTTGTCATGAAACAGATTTAACCAATTAATTCAGAACCAGAGATGCACTTATGTTTTCTTCTGCCATATTGATTAAATGAAACAGCAATCCACAGCTTCTGCCAAGCTTCTAAAAGTAGCCCTCATGAAACAGCGAGTCATACATGGATTTTTTATGCAATTTAGTAGGCCTTGTTAATGCCAAATTTAGAAGGCCTAGTGCAAAGCCTCACAAGGCAATGGCAACAAGAGATCAGTCACCACTATCACCTTAGTGACTTCTCTCCAGCTATTTAGTGGTGGATGTTATCTGCACAAGGGAAGCTTCCCTACGAAAGATCATGAACAATATATTCAACTAAGGAGGGCTCAATGGTGATGCAAGGTCTAATAATTGAAGGGAAAGGTACTGGCCAATCCTTGAAAGGCTCAGATAAGAGTTGCCTACAGTTCAAGTAAACTTTCCTAAGATCTTTACGACTTAGGGTTTGTATGCATTGCAGATTTAGGGCACACAAAGGCATATAGCAGCTTGAGAAAATAGCTTATGAGTGTTTGTAGTATGTACCAACAAAGAAGCAAAGGCTATGAAGGAGGAAAGCTAGGGCTAAGTAAACAACAATTTAAATGACTGAAAATGCATATGACAGCAATTAAAATCAAGACGTCAACCCTAATTTTGGGGTGAAAATATGCAATTAATGCTAGGTTTTGCCTTTTCATATTTATTAAATGCAATCCCTTTCAATAGGAATTAAAAAAGGACAGTAAATTTCTACTAAATGGAATTTTAAGTAACCCTAACCCTAGTTACTATAAATTTATGAGAAAAAGAAGAAATTTAAATCACCACCACAAGCTCGTCTAGTGACTTCTCTCAATTGGGGGATGGTGTCAGTGATGGTGAGGTCAAACATAGAGGATCCTGGATGAGGTGGGTGGAGGACTAAGCTTCTATTCGGAACCCTAGTGACTTGCTCTAAGTGGACATTTAAGTTCAAAGAAGGAATACACAAAATTCCTTTGATGGATCCTTGAAAGACTAATTTTGAAAGCCTAAAGAAAAAAGTTTTCATAAAAAATATTGCATTTTTTAATATGGCACAAAGAAACCTTAATTTCAGAAATTTGCATGTAAAATGGAAGAAAATTAACATTATACTTGGACCATTTAATCAATAATCACTTTATCAATCCAAGACAAGTCTCCTCATGCAAAAATATCCCTCACAAGGCAATTTGCTCCACCAAGATCACATTTCGTGCAAGAGAAAAGAAGAAGAGAGAGAGAAGTGTTGTGAAGTGTGTGTTGATTTCTAGTCGCATCGGATGTGCTCTAAGCCTCAAAATTTGTAGGGAGGCTTGGACACATGCATTCCCCACTACCCAGAAATCATTTTGGGAAATTCCACTCATAGACAGTTTTATTAAAATAATTAATTATTTTTAATGGGTGCCTTAGTCTAAACTTAGGAAATTAAAATAATTAAAGGTTATTAATTTAACTGCGGGTGAAACTTCTAGAAGAAGACGAGGATCAAACCAAAATGATCTGAGCCATTGATTAGGATCTAATTTGGGTTGTTGGTTCTCAACAGAAGGATTATAAGAAGAGGCTTGATGGGCGTTTGGAAGACACATCGAGTGGACATCAAAAGATTGAATTTCTGAAGCATAGCAGTTGTCGAGAAGAGAATTCGAAGTGATCTTTTCCAGTGAGGGGCAGGGATAGTTCTGGTTGGAGATTTCTCCTGATCTAGGAATACTCAACAAAGGAGGTAGAAAGAGATCCGAGAGAGGCAGCGCAGAGGCTTGAGGAGGTCTATATTTTGTTGGAGGAATCGATTTCTGAAGTTGGAAGTCGGGTTCCTGGGAGGAAAATTGATTAGAAGGAGTGGCGCTGTCCCTAGATGCGGGTGAAACTACTAGAAGAAGACGAGGATCAAACCAAAATGATCTGAGCCATTGATTAGGATCTAATCTGGGTTGTTGGTTCTCAACAGAAGGATTATAAGAAGAGGCTTGATGGGCATTTGGAAGACACATCGAATGGACATCAAAAGATTGAATTTCTGAAGCATAGCAGTTGCCGAGAAGAGAATTCGAAGTGATCTTTTCCAGTGAGGGGCAGAGATAGTTCTGGTGGGAGATTTCTCCTGATCTAGGAATACTCAACAAAGGAGGTAGAAAGAGATCCGGGAGAGGCAGCGCAGAGCCTTGAGGAGGTCTATATTTTTGTTGGAGGAATCGATTTCCGAAGTTGGAAGTTGGGTTCCTGGGAGGAAAATCGATTAGAAGGAGTGGTGCTGTCCCTAGATGCTATAATGCTGGGCTGACGCAGTGACTGCACAGAGGCAGTGCAGAGGTAGCAAGGGGCAAGGCATTCTATGGCTAGATCAAGTGGGATCACCTGTGATAGTGTGAGGTACTTCTCATTACTCTTCTGCGAGTGATATTACCTGTACTAGATAGCAAGCAAGGCATCCAAAGATTGTATTCATAAAACTACTACTTAATAATAAAACCCTCAGCTGCTAAATTGGTTTTCCCACACTGGGTTTTCACGAGGAAATTTGTATAAAAATAAATGTGTAGATGTGTGTGATGTTTATTTCTCTCATGTGTTGTATTTAGTTTCCGCAGTTTTTATTTGTGTAGGCTGTAGTGTATGTATTTCAATATTTGCAGTAGAACACTGCAAGTAACTTGTTCAAATAATTTAACAAGTAGGAGAAATATAATCAGTTTGTTGCAGTAGGAATCGGGTAACTGATTTTTCACATGGTGTAAGAGCGCAGATCGTGAGCAGAAGAGCTCAGACATTGCATAGTGATTCTCGTACTTGTCTACAAAGCACTTGGTATCTCACAAAGTGTAGAGTTCTTTCTTGTTGCTAGCGTAATAAATATGATGAGTCGATTTTTGCACCATATCAAATGCTTTTTATTACGAGAGGTAATTTTTTAAAATGTTCATACGAGGGTATGAGAGGAATATTTTAGAAGTTTATTGGATGGAGTAATGCATGTCAAAATTTTTGTAAAACGCTCTTTTTGGGTTTTTTAAAAGGTATATTACCCAAAAAAAGTGTAAAAAGATAAATTACCTCTCATATCTCATTAAGAAAGATATTGATAAAAAAAATTTGTGAGTTTGTAAAAGAGTTTATCCCTCATTGAAATTGCATAATTGTGTATCCCTCACTGTAATTGCATTGTGATGCATTTTCCTTTGTACACTTAGATTTAATAAAAGGATTTTTTTTTTTTGGTGCTGGTTGAGTCTCGTTGATAGTGTTTTTGAAATTAAAAGGAAAGGTACAATGGCAATACCAACATTGAATGGAAAGAAGCAACTTATTGATGATACATTGTTGACACCAACATTATAAAAGAACCTACTTTTCATAGGATGTGAAAATTCTATCACTGCAGCAACTGCTTTATTTTTCCTACTTATTCCATAATAAGTTATTTATGAAATTACTTCAATAAACATTAAAATAAATACTGCTGCAGATATCACATCGTAATACAGAAACAAACATATGCACAAGCATTAACACATTGACACAGATATTTTGGACAACAGTCCGCGAAAAAACCCAATGTGGGAAAACCGGTGCAGCAAGGGAGGATTTTATTATTCATCAATTCTTTAGTACGACAGGGTGCCAAACTGGCTTACCATTAGAGAGAAATAATTCTCCAGCACTTCTCCCAATCCCAACGTCAGCGCAATTGACCTCTCCATGGCTCTCAAATCCTCTGCGTCAGCCCCTGCTTGACTGGGTTAGCCTTGGGCCTCTTTGCATCACCCACGCAGGCCCAGCTAGTGACTGCGCAGTCTTCTGCTGCCTCTGCGTTTGCCTCTCCTACCTCGGCGCTGATCTCCAATCGTTGATCCTGCCTCTCTGCTCCATACTTGCTGCCTCCTGACTTCTCACCAGACCACTCGTTCAATTTCTTAGCTAACCCCACTCTAGAAATTGAACTGACTGGTCTCCCTCAGTGTATTCTCCAAGTGACCCTCAAGCCTCCTCTTATACTTTTCTTGTTGACAAATCAACAACCGAGATTAAGTCCCTAATCAATGACTAAGATAAGATCTGGCTTGATCCATGAATTTTGGATCACTCTAACACAATTTTATAATAATTCACATTAATATTTTATTTTCCCTAAGTTTAGACTTAGGGACTTCATTAAAAATATTAATTATTTTAATATTTCCCATACTGTTTAAATCTGCCCAAACCCTTTCTGGTTATTGGATATCTCATGTGCCTTAGCCTCTCCACCAATTTGCATGGCTAGAACACATCCGATGCTACCCCAAATCAATGCTCCCTCTTAGTGAGGACTGTGCTCTAGTAAAACTCTGCACTGAGTATCACCCTGATCATCCGGCATCGGTCCTTGTGCTGATGCCAAGCGTCCCTGCCCAACATCCTCTGCACTGCTGCATCCTGTACTGCTGCCCATGGCTTTGTTATTGCCACTGCTGCATCTGTACAACAACTCCCTCTGCATCCGTGTTGCTGCTAGTCTTTTCTCCCAACACTACATCCGCACTGCAACTCCCTTTGCATCCTTGCTGTTATCACTCCCATTTCTGCTACTGAAACAGGTTCTTTACCATCCCCATATTTTCCCTGAAGTAGTCAAACTTTGTCCTTCCAAGGGCCTTGGAGAAGATGTCTGCCACCTGTTCTCCTGTAGGAGTATAGCTCAACTGTACAGCTCCTCGTTGGACACAGTCCCTGACAAAGTGACATCGCATATCAATATGCTTCGATCTATCATGAAACACTGGATTCTGAAAGAGCTTGATGCAACTTGGATTATGGCACATGATCCTGGTCGCCTCCATATTCCTTTTGAATAGGTTCACAAGAAGTTTTCTAAGCCATATGGCCTCACACGAAGCTGTGCTTGTCTCCATATATTCTGCCTTAGATGAGCTCAGAGCCATGGACTTCTGTTTCCTATTGCACCAGGAGGTCATTCCTGATCCAATGTTTAAATAGTACCCAGAGGTACTTTTCTGATCTACTGAACTCCCTGCCCAATTTGCATCAGTAAATCCACTCAATATGATATCCTTACTCCTGGTGTACAAGAGTCCATAATTGACTATTCCCTGTAAACACCTGAGAACATGTTTGGCTGCTGCCCAGTGCGACCTCTTCGGTTCCACCATGAACTGACTAAGGGTGTTGATAGTGTTGTCGCACAGAATGTCTAGGCACTGCGACAACGACTCAGATCGGGGGTTGTCACCCTGATCCCCAATCTCTCCGTTTAAGTTGTCCCCCTACAACAGGTTAAGGGGGTAGACCCTATGGAAAAATGGAATGAAGAAGAACTAGTTGGGAACCAACCAGTTCGGGAGACATAGTGAAGTGATCAAGTACTTAATTAAGATTTAGCATGACTTATAGGATTTGATTAGATTTTAAACGATTGATACCAGTGCCTTATGGAGTCAACGATCTTGCTAGGGAAATGAAGACCAAGTAATCGATTAGCAACTGCAGCTTAGATGAATGACTATTTTATATGAAAAGCAGACTCTAAAACTAATGTGAGATGCAAGAATCTTGGTTAATTTTAGTTAAATGCCTATTTATGTTTTAACCCTTCGATCCTTTCTATATTGAGACTAATTTCGTAGTAATTGGCAGAAAGAAGATAAGGTGAAGCACACTAAGGTGTGATTAATGATACCTCTCTTGAAAATCTAACATACCCGGTGCCTCTGGCGCTGTAGAGAGTTGTGGCTCTGACGACTGCAAGGTCACCGTTTTAAGTACTATTAAAAGTAGGCTACTCAAGCAAAGATGGATGGATACCTATCTCTCTATCGAACAAGATTATGCTTGGAAGTAAATTTTATTTATGCAAAACAAACTTATATGCAAATGCACCATATGATGAGAAGATGAGATGAAGTTAGATTCAAGGATGAAAAGATGCTTATGTCGCAGAAATTTCCAATACTCAAATGAAATGTTCGCTTTATTAAATGAAGACTCAAAATTAAACCCCTGAAAATATCACAATTAGAGCACAAGCTTATTTCAAATCTTTCTGATACAGTTATAGCTCAAAGAGAACATAAACTTCTTTGCAATTAATATCAACAGATGCTCAAAAAATACTCAGTTTGTGAAATAAAGGCTATGCATTTTATTGCAATTCCATGACAGAGTACTTAATTTTCAGAAATTAATTTTTAGGACAACAGTAAGAACAACTATATGACAGCAGCGATATGACAATGAAAACAGTAAGCTAACAATGATATCTTTATGCCAAAAATTTACCGAAATTTTTCCAGACTTGCCCACATGAATTATCAAAAACTTTTAGCCTGTTATGATGTGATTTCCGGAATTATATTAGATTTGATATACTTATTACAACCATCAATTAAAACATGAAATAAGCCTAATGATGAATGCCCAACTCAATAAATTAATTCCTTAATGTATTAGACAATTTAGGAACTGATTTTAGGCTAACCCACATAAAATTTTTCCATTGTTATATTTCAGACTTTAGAAATAAAATTATTCAGAGATAACAGTGACCCAAAAGTAGATCTAGGCCAAATTCTTGATACACATCAAACATAAATGACTTATTAATGTATTTAGCAATTTTTTAGTTAATTCCAAATCACTTAAATGTGTGTTTTCACCACTTTTAGAAAGGTATATGACTGTTGTAGCAAACAGTGAGGAAAAAGATGGTTTAAAGATCAAACGCTTAGGTCCTAGGCCTTGAAGATCATTTGCCCCAGTTGCCAAACAAATTTCAATATCTGAAACATAAATTTTTACCAAATTTTTAGCAAAAACCCACTAATGATTAGCTTCGGAAAATCAAATATTCAAATCAGAAATGGAACAAAGGAATTTAAGGCCAATGAGAACTAGCACTAGGCCCAATAGAACTAGCATTGGGCTAGGAGAAGGTAGATCTGGGCTTAGGAGCTCCAAAACTTGAAACCCTTGTTTTAAAAAAAATTATTTTGCTTCAGATCTTCAGATTTGTTGCAAAATCTTTAATGGCTTGCCTTGTAAAAAAATTTGGGATAAGATATTGCCCTTCAAAGCTTAGATCTATCTCAAAACCCCCAGATCTGCTTGAAAAATCTCAGATTCGAAGATTTACTTGGCTGATTTCTCATATTTGTTCCTCCAAACAATCTTTGAGCCCAGATCTTGCCCTCCAGGGTCTAGATCTATTTCAAATCTGAAGATTTACTTTGCTGATTTCTCAGATCTATTTCCGCACAAGTGAAAAGAGAAAAACCCAATACCCAATATGTACAAAAATAGAGAAAATCCCAAAAAACCCAAGTGTTAAAATTCAAAATTATGTTACAAATTTCAGATCTACAAAAGTAAATAACAAATCTATACAAATAATTCACAGATCTATACAAATAATTTACAGATCTATCAGATCTGAGGAGTATGAGTCCAACTCCGCTCCCAGATCTGATAATCTAAGGCTCTTAATAGCTATATCTATCAAAATTTCCACAAAATATATAAAAGATTTTGAAATTTTAGAGAGGTACGAGACCAAAAACACCTTGCAAAAAAAAGATTATCGTTAGATAAATCTTGAGGCTTATATGAAGTAGGCTCTTCAGAAAATATGTGTTGAGAGTTGGCTGGTCCAACCGAGAACTATCCCCAAATGCTCAATGAGAACCTAAGAGATCTTCTGAAAACACTTAGTCAACCATCAAATCAAGTAGAGAAATAGAACGACAATAAAATTCTGAAGAAATAGAGATACCTGCTACTTCAATCAAAATTAAGAATGTTGCTCTAGATCCAACAAACTGAATAAGATATCTGTATTCAGATTATTCTAAGAGAGATATTGATTAATAGTTTTCACATAATATTAAGGAGAAATTAAAACAATGTTACCATAAATTCATGAAGAGGAACACTACAGTGCGTTGAAACCCCAAAGACTTTTGCATTAGTTCAAAAAAGTATACAAGAGAGCTTGAGAGCTTATTACACAACTCAAAAGTCAGATGTTTTGACTGACAAACGACCTCTTATTTAAAGATAAATTGTCCAACAACTAGTTTGAGTGATCCTCGTCGAAGCAATCTCGACTGTTGATGAGGATCAAAATTTCTTTTAATCTCATTTGTTGAAATTTTAAATTATTGAGGAAAATCGATTTTTTCAATTAAATGCATTTTAATTAATTCAAAAATTAAAATTTTGAATTAATTTCCTCAAAATTTTGACTTTGACTTAACCCCAGGGACCAAAGGCTAAAAATTTAGCAAAATAATCAATTTACCTTAGTCCTTGGATCTCTTAAAATTTAATTTTTAAGGGCCAACGAATTTTGCCTTCGGAGAATTTAAATTTACTTAGGACCTAGAATTAATTAAATTGCCGGCTTAGGATTTTAATTAATTTTGGCCAAAAAATTTAATTAATTAATCTATGAGGGGATAAATTATTTTCTAACCTTCAAGACACTTTACATCATGACTTTTACATTTTTACATCTCAAGGGGGAAGACCCATTTGCAAAATACCCTCACAGACTACCCAGTTCTGCGACACAATATAATCTAGCAGATTAAGCAATTTGTAATAAGACAACTTAACGAAATAGTTAGGATTATTCCCAAATCACTTTTACATAGACTTGATCTAGAACACTAGGACTCCTCTAAGATCCCAGTGACAAAATCAATTCTGGCTTTAGGTAAGGCTAAAGGAAAACTCTGCCGACCATCCGAGAATGGATTGGTGAGACAAAAAACCTGCCGAAATGTAGATCGTCACCAAAAAAGTAAGTTTACCTAGGTAATTACATACACGACACGGATCTGCTGAGATTATTTACATTATACACATGTACACTGGGTTTACATTATAAGATGATGATCAAGCTGATGATGATGGCTGTACGGCACAAACACATCGATCAGGCACTATCCCTTTTGCGAAAAAAGGGGGTGTACTGCTATGGGTTGTTGACACGTAGTGGTTAATAGATAGAATAGGAAATGTCTGGCCTGGTATTGACCAAATACATCGGGGACCCTATGAGTTGCCTGTATAGGGTGGGATCGACATCTTTGTCTTCTGATGCATCAGTCTTCTTCCAATTGGAGATCATTGGCGTAGCCATAGTTCTACAGTCCTCCATCCCGAATCTTTTCAGGATTTCTGTAGCATACCTCCCTTGCCCAAGGAGGATTTCTCCTTTCTACTGCCAAACTTCCAACCCTACGAAGTAGTGCATTCATTCCAAATCATTCATATCGAATTCTGTGGCTAGATTCTTCTTTCAGTCCCCAATGAGTTTGGATGATCCTGTCAAAAAGAGATCATCCACATACAATACTAAGATTAGTGGTTCGTTCTCTACAACCAGATAGTAGAGATTCAGATCCGCGTCACTCTTGACAAACCCCATCTTCTGCAAGTAGCCATCTGTTTGACCATATCATGCTCTCGGTGCCTGTTTTGGCCCATACAAGGCTTTCTTTAATCTTCATACATGAGATTTCTTCTCATGAGTTTCAAAGCCCTCTGGTTGTTCAATGTATACCTCGTCTTGTATCACCCCGTTCAGAAATGCCATTTTGACATCCATCTGATGGATCTCCCATCCCATCTAGGCTGCAGGAGATATCACTGTCCTAATAGATGTATCCCTGACTACCAGGTCGAAGGTCTCTTCATAGTCAAATTACTTCCTTTTGAGCATACCCCTTAGCCACAAACCTGGCCTTGTATTTCTCAACATTGTCGTCTGCAGCGTATTTGTTCTTGTAGATCCATCTTGAACCTACCATTGATCTGTCTTGAGGTCCTGGCACCACCTCCCAAACATCGTTTACCATTATGGATTTGTATTCCTCTACCATTGCATCTAGCCAAACCTGATGTTGCGCTGCCTCCTTGAAACTGGCAGGCTCTCCATCCTGAGCTACTAATGCTTGATATCTATCTGGTTGTTTTCTCTCCCTCTTATTGTTTCTTGGCGCACCGATGAAGTCCTCTGCATCTCGCAGAATTTGACAAAGTTCCCTGCTAGTTCTTCCTCTGCTAGTAGGTGCTTCTGTTCGCTCCTCCTCCTCATCTCGAGAATCTTCCTGTCCTGAGGAAGAATTCTTTACTTTTGTTGGTTGAAGAGGCTTAACTAACGGCTCCTCTTTCGACTGCTCCTCGGAAGGAATCTCGCGAGATCTTCTAAAAGCCCTGTCCTCCATGAAATTCACATCTCGTCGTACTACTACCTTCCTGTTCTCTGGAAGATAGATTTTGTATGCCTTAGTGTTCTTGCTATATCCTACCAGATATCCCTTTTCCGTAGTCTGATCCAACTTCTTCCTCTTTTCTTTGGGCATGCAGCAATATGTTAGACTCCCAAATATCTTGAAATGATTGACTTTAGGTGTCTTCCCTGTGAAAACTTTCTCTGGAGTAATCCCTCCCACTACCCGATGAGGAGTCTTGTTTTGAACATAGAATGCTTTCTTGCATGCTTTTGCCCACAGGAATTTTGGCATATCCTGATCATATATCATGGCCCTAGCTTCTTCTACAATAGTCCTGTTCTTTCTTTCTACTATCCCATTCTGCTCCGGATTATATGGAGTTGTCCACTCTCTTCTGATGCCCTCCTTAGTGCAAAAATCAGTGAAGTCCTTATCGACATATTCTCCACCATTATCTGAGTGCAAAACTTTTTTTTCGTCTTAGTCAGATTCTCCATGAGAACCTTGAACTCCTTGAATCGACATAAAACCTTATCCTTGGTTTTCAGAAAATAATTGCAAGTTTTTCTTGAATGGTTATCAATGAAGGTAAGGAAATAGTCGACACCATTGAGAGATTTCACGGACATAGGTCTGCAGATATTAGAGTGTGTCAATCCTAATACACTCTTGGCTCTATGTTTGCTCCTAGAAAACGCTGCCTTGGCATACTTTCTTAGAGAACATCCCCTGCATACATCGTCTCGTTCTGTACTCAGATCTGGAACACCTATTACAGTGTTCTTGAGAATTCTTAGAGCTCCATGGTGCAAGTGACCCATTCTTCCGTACCATAGTTCATTCAAGTCCTTGTCTCCATGATTGCCTGTTAGTGCCATTGGTGATTCTAGTTGCAATCTATACAACTGATTACTTATGATCCCGATTCGCACTTTCTTTTTCTATCTCGGGTGTTTGACGTACACCTTCTCTTTGATGAAGTAGATGTCATATCCTTTGCCTTGTAATTGCGTCAGGGAAAGTAAGTTCATCCCCAATCTTGGTACGTGCAGCACAAAACCATTCTCTCGATTCTGTTTGAAATATTATGGTACCCTTCCCAACTGGAGTACACTTTGCCTTGTTCCCCATGGTGATTTGAAAATTCATCTTCTCTTCTCAATATTCTGAGAAACACTCCCTGATTCCCATCGTATGCCTTGTTTGCCTTGTTCCCCATGGTGATTTGAAAATTCATCTTCTCTTCTCGATATTCTGAGAAACACTCCCTGATTCCCTTCGTATGCCACAAAGCTCCACTGTTTATATACCATACTTTTGATGATGCAACAGTAGTCATACACGCCACTTCTTCTTCCAGCCTGGAAGCCAACATAGAGAAACCAAAATCTCTTTCTCTTGTGCAATCTTCTGAAAATTTGTGTGAGTCCGCTGACATGGATGCCTCTGCATCGTGGTCTCGACCCATAACTGATTTTCCCTTTCTGTCTCTGATTACTCACTCTAATACCATGTGAAAATTCTATCACTGCTGCAACTGATTTATTTTTCCTACTTATTCCACAATAAGTTATTTATGAAATTACTTTAATAAACATTAAAATAAATACTGATGCAGATATCACACTGTAATACAAAAACAAACATATGCACAAGCATTAACACATTGACAGAGGTATTTTGGACAATAGTCCCCGGAAAACCCCAATGTGGGAAAACCAGTGAAGCAAGGGAGGATTATATTATTCAGCAATTCTTCAGTACAACAGGTTGCCAAACTGGCTTGCCCACAGAGAGAAATAATTCTCCAGCACTTCTCCCAATCTTAGCGTCAGCTCGGCTAACCTCTGCATGGCTCTCAAACCCTCTGCATCAGCCCCTGCTTGATTGCGTCAGCCTTGGGCCTCTCTACGTCACCCATGTAGGCCTAGCTAGTGACTGCGCAGTCTTTTGCTGCCTCTCCTGCCTTAGCGCTGATCCCCAGTGGCTGATCCCACCTGTCTGCTCCGTACTTGCCGCTTCCTGACTGTTCACCAGAGCACTGGTTCAATTTCTCAGCTAACCTCCCTCTAGAAATTGAACTGACTGGTCTCCCTCAGAGTATTCTCCAAGTGACCTTCAAGCCTCCTCTTATACTTTTTTCATTGACAAATCAATGGCTGAGATTAAGTCCCTAATCAACGGCTAAGATAAGATGGCTTGATCCATGACTTTTGGACCATTCTAACACAATTTTATATTAATTCACATTAATATTTTATTTTCCCTAAGTTTAGACTTAGGGACTGCATTAAAAATATTAGTTATTTTAATATCTCCCAAACTGTTTAGAATCTGCCCAAACCCTTTCTGGGTATTGGAGATCTCATGTCCCTTAGCCTCTCCACCAATTTTCGTGGCTAGAGCACATCAGATGCTACCCCAAATCAACATAGGACAACTGATGGGTTATAGCTGCAAGTGAGTGTTTGATAATGAGTGTTTAATCATGGATAAGTTAAGTAAAATTTATTTGTAGCAAGGGAGAAATGTCTGAAGATGGGATTTTCAAGCTCACTTTTGATTCAAGCAACTTATACAATTTGAAGGATACAATAGAAGTGAACAAGACACTTTGGCGTTTGAGAATGGGGCATTTGAATTTTTACAATTTGGTGTTGTTAAGGAATAATAACATGGTGAATGATCTTCCTTATATAAAAATTGATGATGAGCTTTGTGAAGGGTGCATATTGGGAAGCAATATAGGGAAAGTTTCTCAAATAGAACTTGGAAGGCTAGAGAACATCTAGCATTAGTACTTTTAGGCTTGTGTGGTCCTATGGAAACTGTCTTTTGGAATGCATGATATTTTCTTACCTTCATTGATCATTATTCTAGGAAAACATGGATATAGTTTTTGCATGAGAAATCATAAGTGTTTACACATTTTGTTCAGTTCAAAGAAATGGTTGAAAAGAAAAGTGATTTGAAAATTCTCACCCTAAAAATAGATAATGGGCGTGAATAGAAATCAAATAAATTTATGAATTTTGTAGGAGGAATGAAAGAGTTTACTAATTCATGCTCTCTTGAACATGATGGAGTTGCAAAAAGAAAAATTAGGACCATAGTTGAGATGGCTTGAAGCATGCTAAAAATGAAGTGCCTTGAAAATGAATTTGGTCAAAGGAGTTCATACATTAGTCTACATTGTCAAGAGCTATATTGAATTTAACTCTAAAAGAAGCATGGTCAGGGTACTGTTATCACGCCAAGGGGGGGCCTATATTGGGTTAAATGTATGTGTTATGTTCATAAAGGGTGGGGGGGCATATATGGGGTTAAATATACACATAATATGTGTTGATTTTGGATAGCATCGGATGTGCTCTAGCCTTGAAAATTGGTGGAGAGGCTAAGGCACATGAGATCTCCAAGACCTAGAAATTATTTGGAGAAATTCCACCCATATGAGGAGTTATTAAAATAATTAATATTTTTAATAGGTTCCTAAGTCTAAACTTAGGAAAATAAAAATATTAATGGGTATTAATAAAGATAGGGGCGAGAAGCTTCTAAGAGACGAGGATCAAGTCTGTTTTAATCTCGCCTTTTGATTCATCATCGGGAAAAGTATAAGAGAAAACTTTAGGATCATTTGGAGACACACCAGCAAATACTCAATATCCCAAGGAAAATCAATTCTCAAAGAGAAGGAGATCGATTTCAGAGGGAGAGTTGTAGGGTGGAGGAAGAGGAGGGCATCAACAACAGTCAGTGACCGAGGAAGAGGTGACGTAAAGGGTGGGGGGGCATATATGGGGTTAAATGTACACATAATATGTGTTGATTTTGGATAGCATCGGATGTGCTCTAGGCTTGAAAATTGGTGGAGAGGCTAAGGCACATGAGATCTCCAAGACCTAGAAATCATTTGGAGAAATTCCACCCATATGAGGAGTTATTAAAATAATTAATATTTTTAATAGGTTCCTAAGTCTAAACTTAGGAAAATAAAAATATTAATGGGTATTAATAAAGATAGGGGCGAGAAGCTTCTAAGAGACGAGGATCAAGTCCGTTTTAATCTTAACCGTTGATTAGAGACTTAATCTCGCCTTTTGATTCATCATCAGGAAAAGTATAAGAGAAGACTTGAGGATCATTTGAAGACACACTAGCAAATACTCAATATCCCAAGGAAAATCGATTCTCAAAGAGAAGGAGATCGATTTCAGAGGGAGAGTTGTAGGGTGGAGGAAGAGGAGGGCATCAACAACAGTCAGTGACCGAGGAGGAGGTGACGCAGGGTTACTGAGAGACAGTGCAGAGGGAAGACGTAGTCCAGGAGATGCAGGCTGACATAGAGGGATGCAGAAGCACGCAGAGTGAAGAGGAGGTGACACAGAAGTGGTAGAAGGGTCTACAGGGTGTCAGAAAGTTTCCAGGAGAGAGAAGAACTTTGGCTCAGGTGTTTTCTCTCAGTTCCTCTGTAAAATCATTCCCTGTAAAGTGATTGTTGTTGAAGATTAATAAAACCCTCATCTGTTGCACTGATTTTCCCATATTGGGTTTTTCTAGGGGCAATTATCCAAAAACCACTGTGTTGATGTGATTGGTTCTTGTACTTGTATATTACTGTTGTTTTCTCTATGTAATTATGTGATAACTATAGTAGAATTTATTTTAATGTTTGCTGAAGAGATTTCGTAAATAACTTATTGTGAGAAATAAGTAGGTGAAATAAATCAGTTACTGCAGTAGAATTTCGAGTTAGAAATTTTCACAATATGTAAATGTCTATGTGATAGGGTTGACCTAGTGATGAAGGGGCTACATGGCCAATATGTGACTAGGTATATATAGAGATCATATAGTCATTATTGAGGACATGGGATTTGGATGTCTGAATGTAATTGATAATTTCTCCTTTTTTATCGAGAAGTTATTGTCTAACTTATTTGGCTTATCTATATTGGAGTTGTTCTCCACTCTCACATTTGTGACATTGTGTGTACTTCTAGTTTTTATGTCTTTGGATCATAACATTTGGTATTAAAGCATACAAACCTAGGGTTTTGCTACTTCAAAATAGCCATCTTCGCATTTTCACTATAACTCTTTTATTTGGGAAGTTTTGGATGATGAAATTTTGAGAATATTGATAAGAGAATTCGAGGAATATTTGGCAAATATTTCATATTCGGATTCGCTATACTTTCAAAGATATGCCCTGTGGAAGTATGGGTATGTGAAAGGTCTTAGAAATCAGTTTCAAATGAGTAATCTTGGCATTTTTGTTATAATGGTTTTGCTGGGATGATTTAGATCATGCAATTTTGAGGAAATTTATTAGTAATTGCTAAGTGTTGAAGAATCTAAGGCAAAGTAGTGTAGTGTGATTCTTCGTTACTTTATAGCAATTTGTGGAGTATCTTTACTTTTCCTTGTTAGCTTATTCTTCTTCTTATTATTATTAGTGCATATGTGTGTCCTCTCGGCCCGAAAGTGATCAGAAACAATAGATCTAGGAAACGACAGTCGGATGCAGTTGTACCAGCGTCAGATTTGGATCACCAGCGGATGCGGTCCTCAAATAGCTTTGGTACCATGTAGGAATTTATAGGGTAAGTTCCTTAGATAGAACACCAAAGGACACCGCTCGCAAACAAATCACATATCAGTACACCAGTATTCTTGACGTGGTTAAAACCCTCAAAAATGGAAACAGTCCACGGTCTGAGCCAACGCGACCACTTCAGGCAGTTTATTAATGTAAAAGAAAGAAAATTTACATAAGCTTCTCTCATGAACGATCACCTTACAAGTGACCCTCAATGCTCTTTAAATAGAGATCATGGACCAATCGGGTGTTAAGCCACGGATCAAGTGTTGGTAATACCGAGTAGAGAATGAACCGTTTGATCACTTCATGTCTAGAACATATCGTGACCGTCGGATTTTAAGTTACAAAAAATACATAATAAAGAAACACACTTTACCTAACATACACTAGACCAAGTTATACTCAACTATTCCCTATGTGTCGGAATATCCTAACACTCCTAGCCACTGCAACTGTCTCCCTGACACTGCTCGGCACCATCTGACACTAGTCCATCTTGCTACTACAAAACTGGCTTCCTGTAGCAAGGTATTGATCCAAGAGGTGGACTCCTCAAGGATCCTGCCCATTTGTAGATCTTTCGAACTATAACTCCAAATCAGTCCACCTCCCTCCTGGAGGTATCTCGGCTGTCATGGTGAACTCCTCTCCGATCTTCGTGGATGCAATCTTTGGATCATGTTTCTTATCCTTGTCCTTCTTCCCGAGAGGACATTGTGTAGCGTAGTGACCCATTTCACCACACTTGAAACACTAAATCTTTGAGACATCCTTTTTACATCTCCGCTGCTCCTGTTGTCCCTTAGATGTAAGGGCTGCATTGTCCACCTCCTCCTTGGGCTTCGACATACTGTTGCTGCTTCTATCAGGTTTAACCTTGACTAAGTCTTTCCTCAACTCCTCTTGTTTTAAATTTGTCCATATCTCATCCCAATTCGACAATGCTGCTTTGCCTAGGATACTTTGGACAAAGACTTGCCACTCATCTGAGACAGAATTGAGGGCCAGTCTAAGCAACTTTGAATCTTGAGGTGTATGTCCTGCAACAGGCAATTCATCACGAGTCTCCTTAAGCTTTGTGAGGAATGGATCCACACGCTCCCCCTTCTGCATTTGAGCAGATCTCAACTTTTGCTTTAAGTACATCTTCTGGTGCTTGGAAGATCCTTGATATAACATAGACAATGTGTCCCACATCTCCTTAGCAGTCCCTCTGCTAGAAATGTCATAGACCACATGATCCTTCACTCCATTGATGATCATTATTTTTGCCTTTGCCATTTCAGCGCGGTACTTCTTCAGTGGATCTGGATCTACAGGCACAACGACAACGCTATCAACATATGTCTTGAGGGTATGACCATCTAGAAGAATGACATACTAGCCTTGTAGATGATGTAGTTGGATGCTCTGTCTAATCTATAGTGATTCCTCAAGCCACTGGTTGCCATTTCTGCCACAGATGTCGAAAATCTCCTCTCTTTTGCACTGTCGCTGGGCTATCCTACACACTCCCTGCTGGAGCTAGTAAAACTGTAGCCCCCTGTTGCTGCTCAGCTCTAGAGAATTCCACGTGATACTTTTCTCCCTAAAGGATCATCCTCTTGGCCTTCGCCATTACAACTCGGTATTTCTATAGTGGATTTGGATCTGCAAGTACAACCACCACACTGTCGACATATGTCTTGAGGACATGCTCATCTAGAAGGAAGGACATTTTAGCCTTCCAGATGACATAGTTTGATGCTCCATCCAACCTGTGTTGATCCCTCAAGCAACTGGTTTCTATTTCTGCCAAAAATAGAAAGTCGAAAATCTTATCTTTGCTTCTCACTGCTGTTGCTCAGCGGATGAGAAAATGGACTTCTTGGTAGGAAGTCTGCTGTAAGGGCTATTCAAGATTTTAATGTAAGGTCTGTACAAAATTTTACAGACATTGCAGAAAACAGTAAAGGCTTCTAAAATTAAACATCTTGAGCCTGTAATTTTATAAATTTAACTAACAAAACTGATGAGAGTACTTACCTGTAATCCTGCGGTTGATGATGCCTCAAACTGCTCCTGCTTCGGTTATCAAAAGACCAAAACCACCCAACCAAACTGAGCAGAACCTCGCTTACTCAGTCCAGTAAGCTTCTCAACTAAAGCAGACTGTTCCCCCGTGCCTAGAAACCTCAGAACAAGCAAAGCTCAATCGTTCCTCATGAACTATGTGTACCAGTCTTCCTCCTCTTCCCCCCCCCCCTCTCAAAATTGTTCCCTGTTCCTTATATGCTGTTTCTTGGCGGTGGTCGCTCCCTCCACCTGTAACCCACCGCTTCACCTTCTCGTGACTCCCTTCCCATGTCATGTGATATAAATATTCCGCTTCACTTTCTTGTGACACCCTTCACATGTCACGTGATATATATATATATATATTTCTTTTTTAAAGGTATATTGATTTTTGATTTAATATCCTTTTGTTTGTTTTTAAAATAATACTTTATCTTTAATTTTTTTTATTATTTTATTAATTATCATATTATATAATTTTTTTATAGATAGGTCGTTACATACACTCCCCCTTCAGAAAACTTCGTCCCGAAGTTAGAGTTTTTATCTTATGTGAATATTTATGATAGCGCTTAGTACATTCTTCTTAGAATTGTGTATTGAGGTTAAATTCTTACTTAATGTGAGGGCACTATAAAATCGGTGTTTTTCATACTTCAGGTTTATAACTTTAATGATCATGTTTTACTTCATTAGGTTCCCCAGCTATTACAAAATCATCTTATCCTTCCTAATCTCTTCCGCTCCCATCTTATCTATCCGCTACTGGAGTATGCCATGGCGTCAATTATACTGGCCTAACCATTTATAAACTCCAAGGATGACAACGTCCGCTATATCGACCTGATCCCTAGTAGGCATCCGGTAGTCATCATCACATGTCTAGGGGAGCGTGACTCGCACATTTCTCCCATGACTCCAGGTCTCGGAGGATAAACAGTGGGCAACACCTCCACCCCTCCCAATAGAATCAGGGTTAATACTCTATCATGGAATCTCTTTGAGTCTTAATTGTTCTGAAGTTTCGGTCATCACGTGTTCTTTTTAGTAATGGTTATTATCTGCAATCATAAACACTTGTCCATGCATTTATAAAATGTGCATTAACATATTCAAAAACAAATAGCTTATGTATAATTCGTACAGGTCAATTACAGTATAACATACTTGCCCTATTCTATTCATGTCACTAACTTTCATATTTTAAAATGTAATCATTCTTTGATCTCTATCTCATCAATCATATTAATATGCATAAATGAAATAAAATTATAATATCTTAATTCCCATTAGAAGCAAATTTACTCAAATATTTAAACTTTACTTTGATAACTATAATTTAGTCAGATCAATAACATATTCTGTCTTGGTATTCATGTACTAGCGGAATTAAACAGATATTATGTCATAAAAATTCACATTTATATATGATCATTTCAAAATGGTTCTGAGTTTATGATTTAAAGTAAAACAAATATATAGAAAACATGGTTTAAAGTTCTTCAAAATTGACACGAGTTGGGGTATTTTTGACATATGATCTCCGTATTTTCCCAAGTAGCTGATCTAGGACTATATCTGTTCCACTGGACTTTAACTTGGTCTACCAGACAATTCCTGAGCTGTCGAACCCTACGTTCTAGTATACGTAATGGTTCGACCGATATGGTTCCTTCGTCCGATACTTGCAGTTTCTTCCATTGAAGGTTATGAGATCGGTCAGCTATGTAATGCCTTAATACAGATACATGAAATACATTATGAACTTTATGCAAGTGAGGTGGCAGTGCAAGACGATGAGCAACATGTCCAACTCTTTCCATGACTTTAAATGGTCCAATAAATCGGGGTGATAACTTTGTCCTTTTTCCCAATCGAATAGTACTTTTATTTGGTTTGATGCTGATGAAAACCTGATCCCCTACCTCATGCTTCCTATCAGTTCTGTGAGCATCAACATAACTCTTTTGTCTATCCTGTGCTTTTTTTAATCGTTGTCTAATTTGTTTTACTTGCTCTTCCATTTCTTGTATTAATTCTGGTCCTACTATCACCCGATCTTCTAATCTGTCCCAACTTAATGGTGTTCTACAATGTCTACCATATAATGCTTCAAATGGAAGCATTCTGATTGAGCTGTGGTAACTGTTAATGTATGTAAATTCGACTAAGGATAAGTATTTTTCCCAGTGATTGTTAATCCATAACATACATCCTCAACATATCTTCAACTACTTGATTTACCCTTTCTGTTTGCCCATTAGTTTCAGGATGATAAGCTGTGCTTAAATTTAATTGAGTTCCTAAGATTTACTGCATGCAAGTCCAGAATCTTGAAGTAAATCTTGAATCTCTATTTGATATAATCTTCTTAGGTACTCCGTGAAATCTGATAATTTCATTTATGAATACTCGAGCTATGTTAGCAACCTCGTAAGTATCTCTTACGGGAATGAAATGAGCGTTTTTCGTTAATTTATCCACTACTACTAGAATGGCATTGTGTCTTTGAGAAGTAAGAGGTAGCCCAGTGATAAAATCCATAGAAATGATCTCCCATTTGGTCATAGGAATGTCGTGAGGTTGTAAGAGACTCGCTGGATGACAATGATCTGCTTTTACTTGTTGACATTCCAAACATCTTGCAATGAATTGAACGATATCACGTTTCATGTCCGACCAGAAGAAGAGTTTCTTGGTATCTGTATACATTTTCCTTACTCCACGATGTGCACAATATACTGTTTTGTGGGCTTCCTTAAGGATGGTATCTTGAAGATCCCTATTATCAGGAATATACATTCTTCCATGAAATCGTAAGATTCCATTATCTTCTAGTTCATATCCTTCAAACTTAGATTCTTTTGGCTTTTTACTATCAAGACTAGATCTTACCTTTAAATACCAGCTATGTTTTATGAGATGTTCTATTACTTGTTGCCTTAAGTCTACTTTGATAGGTATGAGGGAGAATATCCGTGGTCTTCTGCTTAAAGCATCTGCTACTACATTTTCTTTTCCTTTAATATATGATATTCCAAAGTCACTACATTTTCTTTTCCTTTAATATATGATATTCCAAAGTCATATTGGCTTAGGAATTCACTCCATCGTCTTTGTCTAGCATTTAAGTCTCTTTGGGTGAACAAATATTGTAGACTTTGATGGTCGCTTTTAAGTGTAAAACTTCACCCCATTAGATAGTGTCTCCAAATCTTTAAAGCTAGTACTACAGCGACTAACTCTAAATCATGAGTACCATAAAGTTCTTCATGAGGTTTTAACTTTCTGGAGACATATGCTATTACTCCTCTATCCTACATTAACACTGCACTTAATCCATGTTTAAATGCATCAATACATACCGTAAAATCTTTGTCCATATCAGGGACTCTTAAGATGGTGCACTGGTCAGTAGTCTTTTGAGTTCAGAGAATTCTTTATTACATTCCTCAATCCGTTCATACTTAACACCTTTACGCTGAAGGGTTGTAATCGGCTTTGCAATTTTGGAGAATCCTTTTGCAAATCTTTGGTAGTAACCAGCTAAACACATAAAGCTTCATACTTCATGTGCATTTTTCAGTATTGGCCATTCCATGATTGCTTTTACCTTCTCAGGGTCTACTGAAATCCTTTCACCTGATATGATATGACCTAAGTAATGAATCTTTTCCTGAAAGAACGAACACTAGGATAATTTCCCATACAACTGATGTTTTTTGAGGCAGGACAACACCATCCGTAAATGATCTTCATGCTCTTTCTCATTCTTGGAATAGATGAGTATATCATCTAAAAAGTGTTGCACAAATTGATCAAGATATTTGCGGAAAACAATGTTCATAAGGTTCATAAATACTGCTGGTGCATTTGTTAATCCAAATGGTACCACAATAAATTCATAATGTCCAAAGCGTGTCCAGAATGCAGTCTTAGAAATATCGCTTTCAGAAATCCTTAGCTGATGATAGCCTGATCGAAGATAAATTTTTGAAAAGACAGAAACTCCTTTCATTTGATCGAAAAGATCATCAATTTGAGGCATACGATATCGATTCTTTACTGTAGCTCAATTCAAGTCTCGATAATCTATGCATAATCTTAAGGATCCATCTTTTTTCTTGACAAAAATTACAGGAGCACCCCATGGTGATATACTGGGTCGAATATGTCCTATATCCAATAGTTCCTTCAATTGAATTGGTAATTCTTGAAGTTCTGGAGCTATCATTTTATAAGGTGTTTTAGAGATTGGTTGAGTACCAGGTTTCAATTCTATTATGAGATCTAGCTCTTTTTCAGGGGGCAATCCTGGTAGTTCCTTTTGAAATACATTCGGAAATTAGGCTAACACCGGATATTGTTCTAAGGATTGTCCTTTTTCTTTACTTACTTCTTGAATTACATATGCCTGACAACATTTTCTTAAGCAACGCTTCATTTTCATTGTTGTTATGTAGCGTAAAGATACTTTTATCTTGATTCCTTGAATTTGGATTGCTTCTCCTTCATCATTTATACCTAGAATTCTTTTCCTATAATAGTCTACCTAAGCTTGATGAGCTTCTAGCCAATCCATACCTATGACAAGATCTAAGTCCCTAAGATTGTGACATAAACTTTCAATTTAGTCAAACAGACTCCTAGGTCAATTTTGCATTAATCCACACTTAAGTCTATGGATTGGAGTTCTCCTGAAGCCATTTCTACTTGTCTGAAATCATTTTGTCTGCGCGCTGTCAACCCACATTTGTTTAATGCATATGATGAAATGTAATCATCTGTGACACCAGTATCAAATAAGATTTTGAGTTTTATGCCATTAATAATACCTGAAGATTCCACTACAGTGGATTGATGTGCTGCTTGATCGTTGTTGACTAATACATGAATTCGATGATTACTTTGGGTATTTGGTATTGGTTCCTTTCCAGTGCTATGCAATATACCTGATGAAGTTTCTGGACAATCACGTTGAAAATGCGGTCCTCCACATCCCCAACAATTAACCTATGTTGGTCCTCTTGAATCAGGGCGTGAATTTCTAGATAAAGAGCTTCGTCCTCTCATGTTGCTTCCTCTTGAATTTCTTCCTCTATTAGCAGTTCCATGAGATTTCCATGGCTGCTGTTCGATGATTTAGCGGCTATAGCGTTAACTACCATGGGAGCTCTTGTTCCTACATTTCTTGGGATAAATCTATTATCATAAGGTGGTCTTGAGCTACCTCCCCTGAAGAAATTTCAGGGAGTCTTTCCTGGAAACCTTGATTGTAAAGGTTCTGCTGGACCTACATCCTTTTTGATTCCTAGATGTTCTTTTGCATAATGGCCACATTCTACCGCCTCAACTACTGATGATGGTTTCCACATGCTCACCAAGGCCCTGATGCGAGGATTTAACCCAAATATGAAGCGTTCAACCTGATGTTCATTAGAATCTAAGTAGTGAATGTATTTTACAAGCTCCATAAATCTTATCTCGTATTCCTCCACCGTTTTATTACCTTGAACTAATGTATGAAAGGCTCCGACTTCTTGTTGAAAATATGGAGGTAAATACTTTGCGCGAATCTTTCCTCGAACAATTCCCAAGGGACATTATCCATTGTGAGGTGTAGTTGTTTTTCTAGATTTCCCCACCAAATCAAGGCCCTTTCCTTTAATTGAAATACAACAATTTTTTTTTTTGCAGAAGAAGAGTATTCTCTTAATTTAAAACATTTGTTCATTCCTTCTAACCATGCCTCAATACGTTCTCCAGTTCGACCTCCTGAAAATTATGGGAGTTTAATTCTCTGAAGCTCCCTAGAAATATCTTCCTTTGATCTTTTATACTCAAAATTCTTTGGTTCCACTAAATTGGTTGTTAAGGGTTGAAGTTCTTCTTTGGTCTTTAGCCATGGTTGATGCTTTTAATGTTTCCAATAAGGCTTCCAATGAGTTCATTATCATGGTCAACTCCGGTGCTGGAGCGGTTGGTGTTGATGATGGTGGTGGCGATGGAGATGGTGATTACGATGGTGGTGGCATTAATGACAGTGATACTGCCCTATCACGTCGTCGTCGCTCATATGTCCTTACCATCGTAATGATTCTTGTTTATATAAAGAAAATTTGTAAAAATTTAAGGTATTCATTCGGATTTAACATATATTTTGCAATTTCACAATTTCAAACGGGTATAGTTTTTTTGGCTATTTTTATCTACTAGGCAGATCTTACTGGTATAGAGGTCAAGGAGGGTGGTCTCACGACCTCCTTGTCCTAATGCAGGGTTTTCTATTTTATGCACAATAATAAGTATTCAAAATTATGCAATGTCCTGATGATTATAATAATCTCATTTGATTATAATGCTCCTACATTACATTCGAATTTATATTTACATTATAATAACATTTCTATATAATACTATATATATATATATTTATGTTTTATCATGTTATTTGTAGATATTAAATATAAGTGATTCAGATGAGAAATATACTAATTATTTTTCTTAAGTCCTTAAGATAAACTCATTTGACTATTTACTCTTGTTAGCCACCAACCTCAATTTTATTACTATTTGTTATCTTTTGCTTTATGTTATATTACTTTTATATATGTTAATTCTTAACTACTGTGCTTTATTTATCATCTATTTCATTATACACTTACTATCAATGGATGTAATCTTTATTGATGTATTCTTTCTTTTTATAATTTTTGTGCTTTTGTTTCACTATTTAATACATTCCTATATCATATTACTTATTAAATTATTATTATTTTATTTGTATTGCTACTATCTTACCTTCCATTAAATACGACAAAATTTGCATTAATATATATAATTAAATTAAAATTATGGGAATTAAATATAATAATTTAATACATTGGAAATAGTACGATAATTCCAGGTACAGAGATAATTGAAAATTATGTTTTTAGATATTAAAAAAAATAGTGACCTGACCTATTATAAAACAGTTATATATATATATATATTAAATCAAGGTTTAAGCTTTAATTTGTATGAAGCCTTATGATATGGGATTATATCGCTGGATGCCACTCTTTTAATAATGGAGCGTCGAACTTTTAACCGCTAATAGGTACCAGGCCCTAAACAAAATGAATGGGTCATTGTTTTATTTACACGTTAGCTTATATTATATATTATGGTTTTTAACATAAGAGTCCATGGAGCATACACACCATTACGCGTCAATATGCTACAGACCTCACGCTATTTCTTAGCACACAGTTAGTTAACAAGGCAGGTGTCGGATATAAGTCTGGGCCTCTTATTTTACCTCTCCCCCTTGTCTTTGCTTGGCGCTGAGCCTCACGATACTTGGTCCTGTGTGCTGGCTAGCTTGGTATTGCCCGACTTCAGGCCCAAAGGAAATTGTGCATCCCCTCTTGGGTTATACAGATAAGATTATCCGATCAATGGTCGAAGTAAGGCTACAGGCTATTGTTGTTCCAAACTTCGATACGACATATGTTGCTATGGATTCTCATTGTCAGTTTCATTCCCACTACATTGTAGTTATATTAGACGACAAATAGGGGGTTTGCCTAAAGGCAAAATCTTCAGAAGAAAGTATGAGTACAGACATAATTTCAGAAAGGCAGAACAGTGTTTACATCCATTTCCACGGAAGTTGGCTCATTGATTAATATTCTGGATGTAACGGTGATTTGAATTTAAACACGATAATGTTATTCCCATCGATTGAATGTAACTCTGTCTGGATTTATTAATCTGTGAATAATTTTTTTTACAGTGAACCTTTTTTTCTAAGGGAATCTGCAAAGTAATGGATAAAAATAACACTGTCTAATTTACTGTCTGAATAATTTTCAATAAAGAGCGCTACATCTTGTGCTTGCTCTTAATTTTTGTATTTTTACTCACATTCTTAGGTTGCCTAGACAGATACAGACTCTCAAGGACTGTTACGAATTGGACGCGAAATACGCCACGGTTTATGCTTTCAACATTGATAATTTCAAGTGGTCGGCGGGAGAAGTGGACATTATCATGGATTTATTGCAGAGGGAGCTCGAATCCCTCCTGGAGGAGAGTTTGGTGAACCGGTTTGGGGCCCGTGTGCAGTTTCCGGGGCATGCAGTTTCCGGGGAATCTAGGGCTTCTGCCTGATAAAATTCTCGGTGCACCATCGAGAAGGTTACAATGATGACCAAGGATAAAATCGTTCATGTCGTTCAAGGGCTTGCCAGGGTTTCATAGTGCTGTAGTATTTATTATATGTGTCGTCCCTGGTAAATGATTTGAATGGCTTTAGCACATCCTTATTGTAATAAATTTAAATCCTTAACAGGTTTTAACAGGTCCGAGAGTTTGAGTCAGTTTTGATACCAGATGTAAGGGCTATTCAAGATTTTAATGTAAGGTCTGTACAAAATTTTACAGACATTGCAGAAAACAGTAAAGGCTTCTAAAATTAAACATCTTGAGCCTATATTTTTATAAATTTAACTAACTGAACTGATGAGAGTACTTACGTGTAATCATGCGGTTGATGATGCCTCAACAACAGTGGACTGTGGGTACTTACCGTTACAGGCTACAACTTGACTCAGGACTGCCGATGGGGGATGGAGAGGCAGCAGTAGCACGGTGCGGTGGTCACTGGTCAGGTAGCAGTAGTAGTGAACACGGTACAATGGTCGGGCAACAGTCAGCATGGTGCTTTAGCATTCAATAGACCAACGTCCACGGTGCTTCAACGTTCAACGGACTAGCATCAACAGACGGTTCAGGTGACAGGCATCCACGGTGTTTGAAGTTTCAGCCTTTAGGGGCAGGCTGAAGCCACTAGCGGACTAGCAACCTTGGTGATGATGTAGCGTGGCTTCAACCTTCCAGCAGACCAACGACGATGGCGACGAGGAGTGTTGCTTGGCAACGTGATGGCGTTCATTGCAAATGGAGTGAGGGAGGGAGGGCAACAAATTCCAGACACACTTAAAAGTTAAATGAAACCCTTGTGATAAACAAAAATTAAATTTATGATTAAAAAAAAATCATTTACAAAAATCGGACCCCCGTGACCCCCCTCGACCCCTTTTTCAGAAACGACTCCTCGGCAAAAGGAAACAACCCCTTGGCACGTCCCCCTGTGTACCCAATTTTTTGAGAACGTAGGGAAATGACCCCCCTCTCGTCCCCATGTCCCTGGAGCACGGGGGAGCTAGGAAACTCGACCCCTAGGGTGGGGGGGTGAGTCCAGGTGGAACACTGGTTTAATCACTTCTACATTGGGATTGGCTCCAATGCATTTGTCATTGTTATTCTTCATTGGGATTTGCTCCCAACTCTATATATAATAGAGCCATGGGCTCTCATATTGTATCATGTAATACGAGCTATTGTGCTTGCGGAGACTTTGCGGGATTGTATTCACTACTTGCAGTATAATACAATAGTCTTTGGGGTAAAGCATGATGGTGTTCTTCTCCTTGCATGTGTGGTAAATTCTTGACTTGTTGTTATGCTTCTATTTATTTCCTCATGTCATTATTTCTTTCATGCTTGTTTCAAGTTATGTTAGTATGCAACTATCTCATATGAGCAAAAGAATTAATTATTTGCTTTAGGAAAATAAATCTTTTAGTGGATAATAGATGTATCTCTAGGAATTCTTTCCACTACACTTATTTAATTTCATGTCGATTTAATGATTTTCGGTGAAGTTTTGTAGATGAATTATTATTTGGTCAAGATTTTCAAGCGTGAGGGGAAATTCTCGGAGGAATCAACCCATTCTTGAAAAATATTCAAGGAGAACCCACGTGTTTTGAATTCCAAAGTCTCATCTATATCTTATTTGTGCCTTGCAGAGATTTCTCAAGTTTCTTAAAACTTTTATTTCTTGCATCAAAATATCAAACTTGGAATTTTTTTTTTTACGTATTGTACTTAATTTATCAATATCTTGCTATTTCAAAGAGCTAAGTCATGGCTAGTCAAAGAGGAGAGCTTGCTCATACTC
This sequence comes from Pinus taeda, assembly GCA_000404065.3. Taxonomy (NCBI): domain Eukaryota; kingdom Viridiplantae; phylum Streptophyta; class Pinopsida; order Pinales; family Pinaceae; genus Pinus; species Pinus taeda. The sequence goes on along the minus strand of APFE031600155.1, from coordinate 131,941 downwards.
TTTGGCCTAGCCTCTTGTAGATTATTTTTGTAACATACTTTGTTGTCATCTTGGTCTAACATTTGAGTTATTTTTTTCTATCCTTTTGAGCAAGATAGTTTCTGTGCTTTGATTTGTAGACTTATTCATCTTGAAAACATTTATAATATCTTGTGCTAACAATTTAGTGTTTCACTTTTCAAGGTTATTTTGGCTTTCCATTTGGAAGCCTCTCACTTCATTTTAAGCAAAATACAATTTCATTTCTTAAAGAGAAAATACTTGGAAGGCACTGGTTGTTTATGTATTTCATGCTTATCTTGTGATGGCTATTGTTCATATCAATGTTTGCTTATAAATCTTAAAGAAATAATCTATTTAACTTTAACAATTCTCCTAGAAACTCACATCTGTTTTTTAACTTTTTTCATTAGGGAGCACCCCCCTTAGCTAACCTAAGAGATAGCTTAAACGGAGAGAGAAGGGATTTAGTGTGACAACCCCTTCTCTAAGTTCCCTGCCACCAACCATACCTTGTGGAGTTGAAGGCTTTTCTCACTGACTTGTAGGTAGTGGTAGGTGGTAGGTTCAATAGAGCGCATGGTCCCTATCCATGTAGACTAGTTTGAAATACATAAACAACTTACTTTGTTCAGTATGGCAGATGGTACCTTTGCAAAAAACTTGGCAAAGATGGCAAGAGATGTGGATCAACCAGGTAAGCAATTCCAATTTGTTTTTCCTTTAAAGTTAAATTGTTTACAAATTTACAATTCAAATTATCTATAAATACTTTAATTTGTAAATAAGTAATGAAATGAACTAAGTTACTAATTAATGTCTCTTTTGTTGATTTCTAGTAGCATCGGATGTGCTCTAAGTCTGAAATTTTGCAAGGAGGCTTGGGCACATGTATTCCAAAGAACCTCGAAAGCGTTTTTGGGCACATGTGTCTCTCTGCTGCTTATCCTGGGTCCTAGAGAAGATACTCCTACCCAACTATCCCTACTGCTTACTGCAATAGCTCACTATCGAAAATCTCCCTACAACTCCTCTGCTTTGCTTCAAAAAATCGATTCTCTGAACTCTCTGTATTTTTTCAAGTGACCATCAAGCCTCCTTAAATAATCTTCTCGTTGACATTCAATGACTCATATTAAAAGCTAATCAATGGCTAAGATATTTTTTTTGCTAAAGTAATAATCGAACCTTCTATTGACTTGGAAATGAAAATAAGTTACATAAGTTACGATAGGCGTTAAGATGACTCATTCTCCAACAAAGGAAAGAAATAAATCAGCACTTAGTACCAGCGAAAAATCCAAAGTACGAAAGGGGGAATAAAACCAAAGTACTAAAGGTTTTGGATCCGCCAACTGTCACATGGACCCGCAAATCTGCTTGACTCTCAATAGCTGTTGATCTGCCTCCTCCAGATCAAACGGATAGTATCCGTATCGCGTGGAGCAGTAGCCCGAGGAATACGCGCCTGATGAGGGTGGTATTCTCTCTCCTCTCATTGCCATGTGTAGATGTTTGAGTGGCATCTCATGCAAAAGAAAAAAAACCACTTAAGGATTTGAGGGTGCCTGATAAGGGTGTTAAGCCGGAAGGTGATTTGACCTTCGCTGACTACCCCCCGGACCCACTAACTTGCTTGACAGTCTATAGCCGTCGATCTTCTCCCTCTTGATCCGAAGGCCAATATCAATATCGCGTGACACAGAGGCCCGAGGAATACGCGCGCGATGAGAGCGATATTCCCTCTCCTCCCCCAGCCACGTGTAGACAGCTGAGTGGTATCGCTTGCATTTCATGAAAACCACTTTAGGATGTGAGGGCGCCCAATAAGGGTGGTTTAGAAAAAGTTGTTTTGACTCCTGTTTCCTCTTCCCCAGACCCCCAAACTTGCTTGACTGCTTATAACCGTCGATCTGCGCCCTTTTGATCGAACGACCCATGGCTAAATCGCCCAAATTCACCATCCTTCTCGGTAGCCTATCGCCTCCGATCTTTTTCCTCATGAGCAAACGGCCAATGGCATGAGGACTTCCTCAGGCCAGGCTTCCAGTAGCATTTGTGCTAATGCAAATGATGTTGATTTCCTTTGAGATCCTTAAGTTCCCATACTCTGTGTAACTTTCTAATGTACTCTTATTCTTCATTGACGAAAGGTGATATTCCATTTCCCTGTCTGTTCTGATATTGCTCCCTGTCTATGAGGGCTCGAGATGAGAATCCTTCCCGCATTTGTCTGTCTTTTACCTCCTCCCACCTACAACACATGTTGGTTCATGTGCATTTGACCCCTTTATTGGCAAGCCAGTCTGCTACTTTGTTGGCTTCCCTACGGACATGCACAAGCCTGAGAGTTCTTAGAATTCTTAGGTGTGATTGAATTATGTATCAGACTTGTAGAAGCCTCCAGTGGCTTGAGATTTTCTCTGGTGCTGATCCTGAGCCTATTCGCTTGACCGAATTGATGATTAATTCCGAGTTAGCCTCGATGATAACATTATGCGTGTTGTGCTCTATCAGTGTTTCCAAGCATTGTTCCATAGCCATGAGTTCAACCATATTGTTGGTGGCTTTTCCCAGATGACTGTGAAAGATTACTTGTATGTTTCCCTCCTCATCTCTCATAACTCCTCTATAACATGCATCTCCAAGATTGCCTTTAGAGGCTCCATCTATGTTGAATTTTAAAAAACCCTGTGAACGGGGTTGCGAGAAAGCTTTTCCTTCTGAAGTATGCTTTGTAGTCTGATGAGGATTCCGAGGGATATGTGTCTGAAGCTCCAACCTTTCCAAGATGCTCGCGTCTTTGTGTCTAATGTGATTTCCTGTAGAGAATTCCCCAAGGGTGTTGACTGTCTCCTTGAGTTGTTTAAGGATTAGCGTTATGATGCTATTGCCTGGGCCCTTTTTATCTTTAAAAATCTTGTTGTCGCACTCTTTCCATACATTCTAGATCAAAAACCCTGGAGTCAAAGCCCAAGCTGTGTTTGTTGTCTCATTTTCCGAGAAATTTCTTCTCCAATTTTTCAGCGTAACAATGATATTATTTTCATTCCTGTCTATCTGCTTGAAGACGTCTCCAACCCAGTTCCATAGTGTTGAATTGAAGGAGCAGAGATTGAGAAGATGAGTTGTGGTTTCTTCTTGCTGACCACATAGGTGACATCTTGAGGGGCCAGCAAAACCTCTCTTTCTGAGATTCTCCCAAGTTAGAATCTTGTCTTGTTGAACCAGCCACGTGAACAGTTTGATCTTCATCCAATGTGGGTTATTCCACAGGTCTTTCCAAGTTTTGTCAGTGTTTGGAAAGTTAAGACCTGCAGCTATTCTTTTGGCTTCTTTGAGGCTGAAGAGACCCACATTATTTCTTCCCCATCTTAATTGGTCATCTGAGGTTGAGGTCAGGATTTTCCTTTTTACTAGAATATCTTCTCGGGCTTGAGCTTGAGTTTTCAGCTTGGTCAGCTCATTGTAATCTGGAAGTTTCCATATTCTCCATTTGCCATTATTCCTTGACTTATCCCAATAGTCACTAACTCTCTTTAATCCTTTGTTAATGGTATTTGTTTGGAGACTTTCTAGTTCCTCGTAGTTGAGATTACCTTCCTGCTGCCAATTGTCTTCCCAAAACTAGGCGAGATTTCCACTTCTGATCTCCCAGAAACTGTGTTTTTGTACCAAGTCCCTATTCTCCCAGGCCTTGTTCCAAATTTCAGAACCTTTTACTTGCCCTGTCATTCTTATGAGGGTCGTTTCCTGCCAGTTCATTGCATACTTTTGTGTCCATAGTTTCGCCCAGGGGGTTTGTATTTCCTTTAGCCATCTGCACCACACTTTTGCTCCTAGAACTTTGTTTAGAATGCCTGGGTCATGTAGATCCAAGCCACCATGGGTTTTGGGTTTGCATATTCTGTCCCAAGCCACCAGAGCCCATTTCTTTTTCTCTTCCCCTTTCCCGTAGAGAAAGTCTCTTTGCATGTTTCTGATTTGTTGAAGGACTCCTGTTGGTGCTGGAAGGGCTCATAGCATGTAGATTGGGATGGTTTGGAGGATCGCCTTAGTGAGGACCAGCCTCCCTGCTAGGTTCAGGGCTCTATTTGTCCACTTGCTGATTTTGTCTTTCAATTTGTTTATTACTGACTCTCAGATGTCCTTGTTCAGCTGTTTGTTTGTGAGGGGAACTCCCAGATACTTCGAGGGTAGTGAATCTCTTTGAAAGCCTAAAATTCTGGAGAGATTTATCTGAATGGAAATATCAGTATGGAAAAAAAAGATCTTTGATTTTGAGAGGCTTACCTCAGTGCCAGCTGCCATTACAAACTCATACAAAATTTGCTTGAATGCTTTGGCTTCCTTGACTGTAGGTATGCCTTGCACCATAGTATCGTCCACAAATTGCTGATGTGTCACCGTGTCTCCATCTCGAGTGAGTCTCAGTCCTTGTATTCTTCCTTCTTCCTTGGCAGCTCTGATCGCTCTACCTAACCCTTCCATCATGAGAATGAAGTGGAAAGGGGAAAGAGGATCACCTTGTTTGAGACCTCTTGTAGGCTTGAAGGTTCTGGAAGGAGAGCCATTGAGAAGAATTGAACAACTGGCAGTGGTGACAAGAGCCATGACCCACCTTATCTAATTATGGTCAAAGCCATATGCTTTTAGAACCTCCCTTATGTAAGCCCAACTTAGTTTATCATAAGCTTTTGCTATGTCTAGCTGTATTATCATCCTTGCTTGCTTGTTGGTTTTGAGGGAATGAACCACTTCATGAGCTCGAATTATGTTATTGAGAATTTGTCACCCTTCCACATAACCTGTATTCTCCTCTGACACCAGAGTTGGGAGGAGGGGCTTGAGTCTGTTGGCAATGACTTTGGAAATGATTTTGTACACCACATTGCATAATGCTGTGGGTATGAACCTGTCTGGAGAGGTGGCTCTTTCTTGTTTGGGGATTAAGGCAATGAAGGATTCATTGAGCGCCCTCGATACTGATTTAGAGCTTCTTGAGTCCTCCACTACCTCCAGAATATCTTGTTTTACAATCTTCCAACATGTTTTGAAGAAGTCCACATTGAAGCCATTAGGGCCTGGAGCTTTCCCATTATGCATTTCTCTGATAACTTCCTTGACCTCTTCCTCTGTCACTGGTTTGTTGAGATTATAATTATCTTCCCCGGAGACCAGTTTAGGAATATATTGAGTAAATCTTCTCGTGAATTGGGATTTGTCTGTTATAGTTTCCTCAGCAATTCTCTAAAAATGCTGGACTAGAACATCTTCCATTTCCTCATGTGTATTTTTTTCTATTCCTTGAGGATCTATGAGTTTCAAAATCCTATTGTTATTTCTATGAGCTATGGTGGATTTGTGAAAGAATTTGGTGTTTCTCTCCCCTTTCTTAATCCATTGGACTCTAGATTTCTGTCTCCAGAAGATTTCCTCTTGTAGACATCTGTTGTCCCATTCATGCTGAAGTGAGTTTGCAAGCTCTTTTCTTTCCTCTGTGAAGCCTTCTGTAATGAGAATTTGGTTAATTTCCTGTAATTTATTTCCCACTTCTCCTTTAGCTTTGAAGATATTTCCAAATTCATTTTTATTCCATTCTTTGAGTCTACCTTTGATGTGTTTGAGCCTAAGATGTAGAAGGAACATCTTCGTGCCTTGAAAGCGTAGCTCTTCTTTCCACCACTTCTCAATGTTTGTGAGGAAATCAGAGTGAGTGAGTCAGACATTTTCAAACCTAAAGGGTCTGTTTCTTGGTTTGCCAGTTAAGGAAGCTTCCTATTGGATGGGCTAGTGGTCTAAACCTCCAAAAGGTAGGATGAATGCTGTCAGGCTTCTTCCAGTGAGAAGAAGTTCTTTTGAGATTATGAATCTGTCTAATTTTGAGGCTACTTGGGTAGAACCCCCTCTTTTGTTGTTCCAAGTGAAAATTCTATTGCTAGTGTCCATATCCACTAGTTTCATATTGGTGAGGAAGTTCTGGAAGGCGACTGAATCTCGACAAAGTGTTCTGATTCCCCCCCTTTTTTTTTCCGTGAGAGATTTGATCATGTTAAAATCTCCCCCCTAGAATCCAGGGTAATGCTGGGTGTCTTTTTTCATTTCCTCCAGAGAGGTGAGGAGCCGAAGTTTATTTTCCAGTGGTTGAGGTCCATAGACATTGGTGATCATATAACACTCCCTGTCACCCACTGGTTGGATAATCAAAGAAAGGTGGTGCCTTGATGCCTCCGCATCAAGAATACCAAATTTCGGAGGATTCTATAGAGTGAGAATGCCTCCAGCTGAGTTAGTTGCTTTGACCTCAAGATACTCATATCTATTTAACCATCTGCTATGCTTTTCTCTGATCTTCTCTATTGAGCATTTTGTTTCCTGTATGAACACTATGTATGGTTTTTCCTCTTTGATTCTATTACTTAGATTTCTTTGTTTCCTTCTACTCCCTAGTCCTCTAATGTTCTAGGTTGTGAGCTTCATTGAGGAGGGTTTGTGAAAGAGTAACTGGAGAGATCTTTCATGTTGCCTGAGTCAATCATGAGTTTTCCACATTCTAGCGGCAATTCTTTCTGTTTCTTTCTTCCTCTTTTCTTGCCTGGGTTTTTAGCCGATTTTCCTATTATTAATCCCAATGAGGTAACCCCTTTGTTTTCCTGATTGTCATGTCCTCTTTTGGCTCCTAGAGCTTTTTGATGTGACCTGTTAATGAATAGTTGTTGCACCCTATCAACTTCCTCTTGTGGCAGGGAGTTAATTCCCTTGTTGCCTCGTTCTAGAAACTTTTCTAGTTCAAGGTTCTCCCTCTCAAGGATCTCTTGTAAGTCTTGGTCCTCTATGCCACTTTCACTTTGAGTCATATCATGGTCTCTTTCTATTTCCATGGTACTCAATGGGTCTGTTTTGTGTTCATTTTGTTCCTGAGTGATCTCCATGCTAATCTCTTTTCCTTTCCCCCTTTCTTCCTGGTCCTCTGGTTTCATTTGAGTTCCCTCCTCTTCTTCTACTTCTAAGATTTCAAATCTGTTATGACTTCTTGCTTTGCTTTCACTCGGGTTCTTTTAGGTCTTTTTTCCACCTCCTTTCCCTTTTCCTCCCACTTTGATAAAACCTATGGGGTCTTTTCCTTTGTTGGTTTTCTGTTGTTCCTCCCTTTTATTAAGAGGGCAGTCTTTGAGTAGGTGTTCATGTTCATGACATTTGTGACATCTGAATGGTATGTGTTCATAATCCACTACCATTCACCGTCATAGACTTCCAGGATGACTTCATCTGGGAGTGCTCCTGATAAGTCCATCTCAACACATATGCGGGCAAAGGAGGTATACCTTCCTCGGAGAGTTGCCTTTGAAATCTTTAAAAAATGACCTAATTTGTTACCTATAGCTTTTAAACATTCTGGCATCCAATAATCTAAAGGTAAGGAGTATAGTCTGATCCATACTGGGACCGATGTGAATGTTTCTTGCTCTGGAACAAAGTTCATCGTCCATGGTCACATATAGAGACCAACAGCTGCATAGAAGTATGGTCCTCGTTCAAAAATTTTGTCCCTGTCATCCAAGTTCGTGAATACCACCGTAAAAAAACTTTGGATCCAAGATGTATATTTAACTCTCTTGGTTTCCAGGTGTATTTCATCCAAGTGTACAAAGCTTTCTCCGTCGGCTAGATTCCCATAAACTTGCAAATTATCACATAGTTTGTCATATGATCTTTGTGCTCCTGCAGAGCTGCATCATTTAGGATTACCCTCGGTTTAATATTAGACTTTGGTTTACAGGGCCCCATCTTGGCTTTATTCTCAAATCCCTGACCTCTGTCTTCTGCTTTCTCCTCCTGGGTCCCTTCCTTTTCATGGGGTTTGCTGCCCTCCGCCTTCTGGGTGTCAGAAATTTTTGTCTTGTTCTCCGAGGGGTTTTGAGGCTTGTTTCTGTTTGCGCTCTGCCTCTGTTTGAAACCACATTACTATAGGAGGGAGTGGAGTTCCCTCCTCCTTGCCCTTCCATGATTATCCGCTTACTTTTGTCGCTTCCTGTGTTGAACCCTGGTTTTTCCTCTCAGAGCTCCTTGCCATATTCTGTGTTATAAATCTAATCAATGGCTAAGATCATTTATGCTTGATCCTTGTCTTCTTCTAGAAGTTACACCCACAGTTTATATTAATACCCTTTAATTATTTTATTTTCCTAAGTTTAGACTTAGGGTCCCTTTGAAAATAGTTAATTATTTTAATAAAATTGTTTCTGGGTGGAATTTCCCAAAATGCTTTCTGGGTTCTTTGGAATACATGTGCCCAAGCCTCCTTGCAAAATTTGAGACTTAGAGCACATACGATGCTACCAGAAATCAACACTCCCTCTTAGCGAGGAATGTGCTCTAGCAATGCCTTCAATCTGAAGCTTCACACTGACTTCATAACATCGTCCTTTGCGCTGCTGATGTCTGACATGTTGTCCATCAACCACTGTGCAAATGCTGCATCTGTACTGTTGCTGACCCTGCCACTGTCAACACTGCATCTGTACTACAACTACCTCTGATTTTCTGCATCCTTGCTGCTCCTGGCATTGGCACTGCCAACTGCCACTGCACTGCAAACTGTTGTTGCTACTCCATCAACAACGGAAAAACATCCCAAATTACTGAACTAACTGTGTTCAGTATGATACTATGTGAATGTTGGAACGTGATTGTTGCTAGTTTCTGCGCTGACCCTCTGAATCTATTGCGCTACTAACCTCTTCTCTGTGCCATCTGCATTGCTGCCAACTCTGCTCCGTGCTGCTCAATCTTTGGCGCTCCTAGCCACTGCAACTGTCTCTCTGATGCTCCTCAGCACTATCCGACACTAGTCATCCTATTACTTATGATCTGGGCTCCTGTAGCAAGGCATTGATATGAGAGATGGGTTCCTCAAGGATCCTGACCATCTGCAGTCCTTTCGAAATACATCTCTAGATCACCCTACCTCCCTCCTAGAGATGTGACTGCCATCTTTGCAAAAGAAAATGTCGAAAATCTCCTCTCTGGTTCTTACTGTTGTTGCTTAGCTAATAAGAAAATAGAGTTCTTAGCGGGAAGCCTTACTGAGGAAAAGCTCCCTCATCGTGCTTCTCTTCTCTTCTAATGTCTTTCTGCCCACCAAAACGACCTAGAGAAAACACTCTGTCCAACCAGCTTCTCCTCATGCTGAGGCTTCAACGCTGTCTACCATGGAAAGATCTCGATCTAGATCTAGTAGCCCTTCTCTTTGTTGACTTACTTAGAGAGACACTGCCTTGAAATTCAGCCCTCCGACTAGGACTGCACAAACCCTCTAAGTTTTTGAACTGCTGCCTCCTGCAGGTATTTCAATCTTCCTCTTCTTCTTAACACTGTGTTCTCTGGCACTGTTCTTCTTGCTTCACCTGCAGTAGGTCTAATACCATGTGAAAATTCAAGAATCCCACCCAAAGTCTAAACTTAGGAAAATAAAATAATTAAAGGGGTTTAATATAAATTGTGGGTGTAACTTCTAGAAGAGGACGGGGATCAAGCAAAAGTGATCTTAGTCATTGATTAGCTTCTAATCTGGGTCGTTGAATGAGACTATTTAAGGAGGCTTGAGGGTCACATGGAAAGACACATAGAGAGTTCAAAAGTTCGATTTTCTGACGCAGAGTAGAGGAGCTGCCGGAGTATTCCGATAGTGAGCTTTTGCAGCAAGGGGCAGGGATAGTTGGATTGGAGTATCTTCTCTATAGCCTAGGATACGTAGCAGAAGTCTGAATTTGTTGAGGGAGCTGACATTTCTGAGCCAAGAGGGTTGGAAATTGCTCCAGAAGGCAAACTGATCCCTAGTTGAGAAGACGCAGAGCCTTAGAGGCTGGCGCAGGCCCACGTAGGGGCGGCGTAGAAATAACCAGGGACACATTTGTTTAGTTGCTGAATGAGTGGGAACTTGTCGGGTAGAGTCAGGTAATCTCACAAATTTCTTGTGCCAGTTAATTTCTCTGTAACTGGATTGCTGGGAGGGCATCCAGAGTTGTATTCATAAAACTACTTTATAATAATAAAAACCCGTAGAGGTGCTGCACTGGTTTTCTCGCATTGGGTTTTTCCGGGGACTGTTTTTCCAAAAATAACTATGTCACTTGTATTGTATCTTTTCTTGTTTAGTGTCTTCTTTCGACATGTTAATTTTAATTAAGTGAAGGTTGTATGATATTTATCGTAGAGCACAGTAAATAATTTGTGTGGATTAACAAGTAGGAGAAGTAACATCAGTTTGCTGCAGTAGTTGATTCAGGTGGGATTCTCAAATTTTCACATTTTTTTTTGCAGCACATTGGTCGGAGTCATTTGGCGGCCAATGTCCTCAATTGCAAAAAGTTTGCAATTAGAGTCCTTAGCCAGACTTGTAGTGCTTCAAGTTGTGAGTGCATTTGGTCTGTTTTTGAGCGCACACAAAGAAGAGAAACTGTTTGGAACAAAAACAGTTGAATGATCTTGTCTACATGCAATACAACCTTCGACTAAGGCGAAAACAAATGATGAACAGAACACCTGATATAGATCCCATTGTGTTGGACAATATTGATCCAACATCAGAATGGGTGGAGGAGACTGAAGATCCTGTGTTTGATGTTGATTTTGATATTGACATGGCATTAGCGGTGGATGAAACAGATCTGGTAGTGCCATCAGAACCAGGATTAGTAGCTGCATCAAGCAAAGGCAAACAACCAGTGGACGACATTAGTTGTGTAACTCGATGAACTCGTCCTTCCATTGGGTCCACTTCTATTGTTATTGGTGGTAGTGCTAGTGAGGTTGCAAAAGAGGTTGAGGCATGCTCAGACTCTGAACCAAATGATGTCTATGTAGCTCCCGATGATGATCCTGTGTCTAGTAGTGGTGATGAATTTGATGATTGATCATGTTTAGACTTGTAGTCTTGTAGTAGGCCAATAGCCTCATAGCTTGTAGCATTGTTTTTGGACTTTATAGGCCATTTAGAGCTTGATTTCTTATGTATTTTGTTGATGATATGTATTGCATTCAGTGCCATTTTGATATATTCGCCTTTACATGGTATATATATGAGCAAACTCTCATATTTTGTCTCTATTGGCTTGGAATCATGGTTTTAAATCTTCAAAATAGTTTTTTTTTCATTAAAAATTAATTATTTAAAGTATTTTTTTAAAAGTCGTTTCATTGAGATTTGATTAGTCCCGGTTTCAAACCCGGTTTATTAAGTGGATCGGTTCGGTCACTGGTTTCGGTTTTTAAAACTATACTTGTATGTGAACCTTTGTTGATTAAATCTTTCTCTCTATGCCTAATGTATGGGATGATGTTGAATCTAGGCTTGCAAATTGTGCCCTAATTTATTGAATTGCTATCTATAAGATCTATTGCATGCATTACTCATACATAATATGTGAATGAATGGTCTTAGTGGTGAACTCTCGGCAACTCTCCCATGAAATCTCCATTATTCATTGCATAGGTAAGTGTTTGAAATTGTAGTGCTTAGGGCATCAAAATTTCGACCTCCTTAGAACTTTGTTGGCGGATCTATCACATCATAGACTCCACCCTCACAAGGATCTAGGCACTGACCCTCCTTGTGGATGATCAATTTAATGTTTAATCCATTAGTTTCTTCTTCTTTATTTTTCCCTAATTTGGCTCCTTCAAGGCTAAATGAGCTAACTAGGACTTGGTGCGAATCCCTAAGAAAGGTGAACTTTGGGGATTGGAGAGTCTAAAAATCAAGAGAATAGTATTTTCCATGCAAGCTATCCTTTTGGTGGGCATCCACTTCAATTTCATCCATAAATTCTGCTTTCCTATTTGTTTACCCTAAGAGGGAACCCTAGTTTTGTCTTCCTTCAACTTGGGGGCTTCTTGAAGGTTCCATGAGCCTTGGCCTTGCTAATATACATTGCTGGAAAGTTGGAAACCTTTTTTCCTAGCCTTGACCTTTGGTTACTCCAACAATCAACGCATCATTCAAGCCCTAGGTCTTGTGCCTCATTGAATAGGTTTATACTAAGAAAGTGAAGTGCCTCCCATTGGAGCCTTGAACCTAAATTTTGTCTTTCTTGTAAAAGGCCTTATTGTACCCCCTTATATCCTAACCTTAGAATATCCATTAGGTGACCTTCTCGCATATTGGAACCCCTCCCATCAGTGAAAATCCATAAAGAGTAGAGGATTTTGGTTGTGGTAACAGTGGGCTATTATCCCATTGTTGGCACTTGGTTTAACTATAGCCTTGTAGGGTCTTCTTGTTGAAGTTTCTAAGTTTACTTAATTTAGAAACCCTTCATGCACTTTTCTTGATTTATTCCTACCTACTTGTAAATTTTTCTTTAACAAGTTATTTACAAAGTAAATACTGAAAATAAACACCAGTGCATGCTCAACATATTATAGATCAACAAGTAAAAGAAACAAGAACAAACACACCACATGACACCATTATTTTTAGACTAATATCCCCGGGAAAACCGGTGCAACTGTTTGAGGATTTTCTTATTAAGCAATATCAGAGTACAATTTGGGTGTCGTATCTAGACCCAACGAAGAATTTCCTTAGTAGCTATACCTCACAGTTTGAGAGATCTCCTAGCTGAAACCCCGGAAAACCCTTCCGGTAGCTCCTCAACACAAAACTGCTCTTGCAACCCCAGCGTTTGCCCAATCTGGACTGCGTCAGCCCCTCTCTGTCTCGTGTTGGCCTTGCGTTAGACTTTTTTGGCCTGCGTTAGCCCCAGGAGGCCCTGCATTAGCTCTAGGAGCCTCTGCGTCAGCTACACTGGCCCTTCTGGTGCTCTGCGCAGCACTTGGCTGCCTCGGCGTGGCCCTGCGTGAGTTCTTGTTGGTTCTGCGTCACCCTCCTTGGTTGCTGTGTTGCTCTCCCGGCACAATCTCTGCATTCTTTGTTCCTCTGTACTCAATGCCCCTCAGTTGCTCTCCCGATCATTGATTTTATCTCTTAGCAAACCCCGCTCTAGAGAATTGAATGACTGATCATCTGGTGTGTTCTCCAAGTGACCCTCAAGCCTCCTCTTATACTTTTCCTGTTGACATCTCAACGACTGAGATTAAGTCCCTAATCAACGGCTAAGATTAATTCTGGCTTGATCCATGGCTTTTGGACCACTCTAACACAGATTCATATTAATACACATTAATATTTTATTTTAAAAATATTAATTATTTTAATATCTCCTGATCTGTTTAGAATCTGCCCAAACCCTTTCTGGGTATTGGGAATCTCATGTGCCCCAACCTCTCCACCAAATTTCGTGGCTAGAGGACATCCGATGCTACCCCAAATTAACACTCCCTTTTAGCGAGGACTGTGCTCTAGCAATACTCTTCATTGAGTATTACTTTGATCATCTGTCATCGGTACCTGTGCTGATGCTAGGCCTTCTTGCTCAACATCCTCTACATTGCTACCTTCTGTACTGCTGCCCATGGTTTTGCCACTGCCACTATTGCATCTGTACGACAGCTCCCTCGGCATCCATCCTGTTGCTGGTCCTTTCTCCCAGCACTGCATCCGCACTGCACCTCCTCTCATCATGTTGCATTGTGTTACTCACTGCTGCACTGCAACTCAGTTACTGAGAAGTAAGTAACTGATCTCCCAACTGACCTCCGTGTTGGGCTAGAAACACCTACTGATGCTGAAGCTCCCTCTGCCACTGACAAGTGCTCCTTCTCTTTGACCTCTGTGCTGCTGCAACAACTCCTTGCATCTCATATCGTTGCACACCTCGTTTTGCCTTTCTGCACTGGTGCAACACTCATGTGCCTCTTGCATCGCTGCAGCCTGCTAGCTTTGCGCTATCTCGGGACTCCTGCATTGTAGCTCTCTCTGCCGCTCCATCCGCATCTGTCTCTACCCATCTCAGCTAGTCCTGCTACTCCTTGTCGGGGCTCCCGTAGCAAGGTCTAATCCAAGACGCTAGCTACCTCAAGGATCCTGCCCCTCATCGCCTGTGGTTCTCCTGAATACAGCACGATGTCTCCCCACTTCCACTTAAGTGGTGCTTGTGCACTCATGGCACAACCATTGTCTGTCAAAACTTCCTTCTCTGCCTGTGCTGGCACTACCTTAGTCTCGAAAGACTCTCCCTTATTCTTCTTCCTTGGGCATTGGGTCGCATAATGACCCATCTCCCCACAGTGGAAGCACTTGATCTTGGAGAGATCTTTCTTCTTCCGCTTCTCCTGCTTTCCCTCAGATGCTAGGGCCACATCCTCCTCCTCCCGCTTGACCTTGATCCCTTTGCTGCTGCTACCTGTCTTTGACTGTCGTCTGATCTCTTCCTGGGGAAGAGCTATCCACATCTCGTCCCAAGGTAGGAGAGTCCCTTTGCCTAGGATGCTCTGGACAAACACTTCCCACTCTTCTGAGACATCTTTCAAGTCTGTGCTCACCATAAGCTCCTAATCCGGTGTCACTCCTATAGCAGTCAACTGATCTTGGATCTCATTCAGTCCTCCGAGGAAGGAGTCAATTGATTGACCACCCTTCATTTGATACGACCTCATCTGGTTCTCGAGCAAGATTCTTCTCTACACAGAAGGATGTTGGTACAGGTTCTTGAGAGCCGCCCACATCTCAAATGCCGTTTCCTTCTTGACTATATGTGGTACCACATGATCCTTGACCCCGTCAAGGATAATGCACTTGGTCCTCGCCGTTGCCTCTTCGTACTTGTCGTTATCATTGGGGTCGACTGGGATAACTATAACCTTCAAGGCGAAGTTCTTGACACGATTCCTGTCAAGCACTGATAAGATTATGGCCTTCCAGATTGCGAAGTTCGATGCTCTGTCCAATCTATCCTGGTCTCTTATCCCGTGTAGTGCCATGACGCTCGAAGTTCACTGTTTGCCTTTGAGTCTCTACTTCCCATTTGGAAGTTCTCTTCTGGACTCCCTCTGAGTCCTGATTTCCCTTCTGGAAATCCTTTTGTTGCTTGTTGAGATGCCCCTTACTCTGATCGTCTTGTTCAACTGCACTGCTAGTCCGAATTCCTCGGCTAGAAACCCTTGGTAACAACTCCTTTGGCCCTGCTCTGTCAGTTATTGTTCTGACTACAGTACCTCACTAGTTCCACTCTGCAAAATTTCTGCAGCCTTCTAGACCTCAGCAACTGCCTCTCTGTGAACTGCGTCAGTCCCTCTCTGCCTCACGCTGCCTCTGCGTCACCTTGGATGGGTTTGCGTCAGCGCTGGGATGCCTTGCTTAAGCTCTCTAGCTCTCTGCGTCAGCAACGTTGGCCTCTTTGAGGCTCTGTGCAGTACCTGGCTTCTTCAGCGTGGCTCAGGTTGGTTCTGCGTCACACTTCCTTGGCTTCTGCGCTACTAGAAGCAACTTCTGTGACCTCGAGACAACTATTTTCTACTGCTATTGCTCTACTCGGATGATGTCTTTCAGGCCTCCTATGATCTGCAATCACGCTCTGATACCATGTTGAAGTTTCTAAGCTTACTTAATTTAGAAACCCTTCATGCACTTTTCCTGATTTATTCGTACCTACTTGTTAATTTTTCTTTAACAAGTTATTTACAAAGTAAATATTGAAAATAAACACCAGTGCATGCTCAACATATTACAGATCAGCGACTATAAGAAACAAGAACAAACACACCACATGACACCATTATTTTTGGACCAATGTCCCCGGAAAAACCCAATGCGGGAAAACTAGTGCAGCTATCTGAGGGTTTTCTTATTAAGCAATATCAAAGTACAATCTCGGTGCTGTAACTGGCCTACCCAAAAGAGAATTTTTAGTAGCTATACCTCACAATTTGAGAGAAATCTCTTTGCTGAAACCCCAGAAAACCCTTCCGGCAGCTCCTCAGCACAACACTGTTCTTGCAGCCCTAGCGTCTGCCCAATTTGGACTACGTTAGACCCTCTCTATCTCACGCTAGCCTTGTGTCAGCCCCAGGAAGCCTTGCGTTGGCTACATTGGCCCCTCTGGTGCTTTGCGCAGCACTTGGCTGCCTCTGCGTGGCCCTGCGTGAGCCCTTGCTGGCTCTGTGTCACCCTCCTTAGCTACTGCGCTGCTCTCCTGGCACAATCTCTGCGTTCTTTGTTCCTCTGTACTCAATTCCCCTCAGTTGCTCTCCCGATCACTAATTCTATCTCTCTTAGCAAACCCCGCTCTTGAGAATAGAATTACTGATCATCTAGTGTGTTCTCCAAGTGACCTTCAAGCCTCCTCTTATACTTTTCCTGTTGACATCTCAACGGTCGAGATCAAGTCCCTAATCAATGGCTAAGATTAGATCTGGCCTGATCCATGTCTTTTGGACCACTCTAACACAGATTCATGTTAATACACATTCATATTTTATTTTCCCTAAGTCTACACTTAGGGACTCCATTAAAAATATTAATTATTTTAATATCTCCTGATTTGTTTAGAATCTGCCCAAATCCTTTTTGGGTATTGGAGATCTCATGTGCCCCAATCTCTCTACCAAATTTCGTGGCTAGAGCACATTCGATGCTACCCCAAATCAACACTCCTCTCCAAAGACTGCTAGATTTTGTGGCAACAAAATATAAATTCCATCAGGTTGCCAAATGTTATGCACAAGAGAAAGGAAGTGATTATATAGAAATATCTGCTCCAATGGCAAAGTCAGAGATCATCATGATGGTGTTTGCATTGGTTGCTCAGTGTAAGTGAACATTTTTCCAGAGGGATGCTATATTGACACTCTTAAATGGCTATGTAGATGAAGAAATTTATATAGAACAACTTGAAGGTTTTGAAATCCCAGCGAAAGAAGATCGATTTTATAGGTTGAAGGAGGTTTTATATGGTTAGAAACAAGCACCAAGAGCTTGGTATTGAAGGATTGATAAATATTTTCAGGATCATGGACCTATCAAGAGTTCATCTAACCCCAATCTTTATATTATTCATTTAGGTCAACATATTCTAATTGTTATACATGGAACAATTTTGAATTGTTTTAGAAGTTTAAGTCACATATAATTGTTGGATCTGAGATGACAGATCTTGGTGAGCTGCATTATTTCTTGGGCATTGAGGTATGGGAAAAGGAAAGTATTTTCATGTCACAAGCCAAGTATACTTGGCATATCTTGAATAGGATAACATGTTGAGTTGTAAGCTAGTACCAACTCCTTTGGAAGTTGGGTCGAAGTTATACAAAATGGTGATTCCAATCCAGTTGTTGCTACTCTATATTGTCAATTGGTTGTGTTGTTGCCTCTCTTGCACACCTAGGTTAGTGTGGGAAAAATCCTCAACCCCACAAGGTGTGATCTTGGTGGAAAACTAAGAGATGGGGCTATCACCTTATCCCAAATCTCTCTGTTAAAGTTCTCTCCTAGTTAATCTAATGGGGGTGGTGCCTAAAGAAGATTATTGAAGGAAATGTGGGTTTCTAGGAAACTAAGGTTAGAAGGAGCTACTTATCAATGATATATTTAAAGTATAAACCAATGCTTCAAAGTAAATGACAAGTGCTTGCTCGAAATTAAATTCAAGATACAATGATGAATAATCCTGCAAAGCAAATGTTAGACCAAGATACACATATAAACATCACTTGCAATTATAAAGGAAATAATACTTGTAAAGAGAGTGCTCAAAACAAGAGAAAATGGCATTAAATAATCATGAGATAAATAACCATCAAAGTAACAAGTACATGAGATAGCGAAATTGCAAGTAAAGGAAAGGTTGCAAAAGCAAAGATCCAGAATACTTTCAAAATAAAGAAACTGCTCCCTGAAAGAGGGATGATACTTGCAAATAAGATTCAACAAACTCAAGATAGCTTATACATGAGAATTGTAGTGCAAGTAAAGTAAAGTTGAGAGGTGGAGATGCTCTTGGTTTATTTTATTGATAATTCTAAAGCAAGTTTCAATTTAACTTCGGTCGCTAGACCTCACCCTTGCTTGGAATTCGGATCTCACAGTGAGGAGTCAATAGGGGTGGAGGGTCCCTAATGTCTATACAACCAACTTAAGTTGGATGTTAATTTTAGAAATGAAAATTAGTACTAAAATTCCTAAGTGAGATGCTTTAGTATTAATGCTTCAAAGAGAAATGTTGATAGCAATACTTCAAATAAATGAACAATGCCCAATTAAATTGCACCAACAACTTCAAAAGGAGAATTAGAATGGAACCAGCTCAAAATTAGTTGACAAGAAATTTAAATGGAGTTGTATGCTTCACAAAGTGCTTCAAAGCAAATGAACCAAATACGAAATTGCAAATTGCTTCCAAGTAAAGTTGCTCCAAAATGTCAACAATGATCAAAATAGCTTATTGTGAAAAGATAATGAAGCATATAATAACTTATGAAATACCTTTGCCAGGTAAAGAAGTGGAAATCAAATAGTGAACTAGTCAAAGTTTGTAAAGTAAAGTAAGTACTTGCCTGTAACTTGAATGCACATAAATAATAGTGCACATAAAGAAATATTGCAAGTTGTAGCTTGAGAAAAAGTAAATTGCACACAAGTATTTTAACTTGAAATGGAAATTAGTTGCACAATGAAAGCACTTGAAAATTGGGATGGCAAATTAGATAAGCTTACTTGCAAATGAAAAAATAAATATGAATGATATGCCAATCCCAAAAGTTAATGTGAGTGTTCAGCAAGTTAGAATATTAAAGATGCATGAAAGTGAATGAAGTGTGAAAGTTTAAACCATGCAATGTCAATCCACCCAATAGAAGCCTCCCTTTAAATGGGGAGATAGGATAACATGGGAGAAATCTCCCAAGCTCCTACAAGAAAAACTAAATTTTATTAGAGACTTTGTTACAATGATGAGCCTCTCAAAAGGCTTCAACTCAAACCGAGGGAGGAATTTTACAATAGTATTCGAAAAAAAAACTGATCTTCCCCTTGGAAATATAGGCAAATGAGGAGCAAATGAGAAACTTTTGAAATCTGAAAAATTAGGACTGATATCTGCATGCCAAAATTCAGCCTTTACCAAAGTTGCAAAGTGGTACAAAGAGTAGAGGCTAAGCCTCTATAGGCTCACAACTTTCTTGGAGAAATAGGCATCCTCCGAAAAGGCTCAAGCCCTTGACATAGAATGTTGCTGTTAAAGCCCACGGCCTCCTTGATTTTCGGCCCCAAATATGTGTCAAAGATCCTACAAGCGAAAGTTAGTAGTTCGGAACTCTTTTCTTCTCAAATCTACCCCAAATGTGAACTAGTAGGGGCTGCAAAACAAATCAGATTTTTGATCTTCAATTAGCACTCTTCAAGATGAAGTTCTCCAATCCTCTTAGAGATCTACAGAAGACAAGCAAAAGGACAAAATGAGATTCATGATTTCTTGTCAATAAATGATATGCGATGTAGATGTAGATCCAAATGCATGCAACCAGAGAGAGAGTCTCTCTTATGCAAAAAAAGAAAGGCTAAGCCTTTGCAACAACTCTAAGAGCCAAATAAATAATTTGAAGCACATAGATTATACAAGAAAGAATTTAAACTATGTTTTTGTGATCTAAGAGAGCCACGGGAAAGGAACTCCCTCTTTGAAATTCATTGGATAAGACCCTTAGGCAAAATCGATTGGGTCCTTCTATCCTTGAGCTTGAGAATGAATTAGTCTATTGGAAGAGTTCTCCCATGCTCAAATAGTCCTTCAACAAACTCTAAAAATTTCTACACACTTGGAAAGAGATGTTAACATTCATAATATGATTAGATAGTACAATGGATGAGAATGCAAGAGATTCCTCCTAGAATCATCTAGTGCTCCTCACTCCTAGAGTATTTCTCTAATAAAAAATAAATACAAGATATCTTGCATATATTAATCCAAAACAAATGGCGAGATGATGGCTAACATAATCCAAATTGCATATAGAAAGTAAAACACATAAATCAAAACAACATCACCTTAAGAAGAAAAGGAGAACAGCAACATAATAATCCCCCAAAGTCTTTTTATTATATGAAAGTGAGTACAAAATCTACTAGAATCTCCTTAAGAACAATAACTCATTCCAAAGATACAAAATGAGAGCCCAAAGCTCACTTATATAGAGAAATGGGAACAAATCCCAAGAGAGACACAAAGTGACAAAGTGTAGATGGAGATGATCCCAAGAGAGACAAGTTGAAATCCAAGTGTAGATGTGACATGACATATGTGAGGTCGAAATTTGGAAGAGGGGCAGTGTGTTCCTTATCTTCTCATGTGCCAAAACTTGAGCTGCCATGTGTGAGAAGTGTGGGTGAAGTGGGGGCCATTCGCTCTTGAATTTCCTCCACCAAGCATTAAAGGTTTCCACCTAGCAACTCATGCTCCCAATCCGGTGTGTAAACTACTGTCAAAGAATGCGTTGAGGCTGCCTTGGAGAAACACATGGAGCTCAGTGAATTACAATCTTGAAAACTTCGTTGACCTTTTTGAGTTGCCACATAAGCAACTTGATTTCCTCAATCTTAGCAGGGAATTCTATTTTCACATGTGCTCAATCCCTTGTGTGATGTCATGTGTCAAATCATCTCTCACTTGTGCTTTGACTTGACTTTTGACTTGAGATAATTTCCAAGTCATTTCCATGTCATTTTGTCAGATGAAGTTCTTTTATTTTCGTCTATTTAATTTATTTCTGGGCTAATTTATTGCCACATTTTCCACAAAACTTAGGAAAAGTGGGTTTAGAGGGTCTAGAACTTATTTTTCACCCATCAAAGTGTGTCTTCGTAGAAAATTGAGGAGGAGAGGTGTAATTTTGAACACACATACCTCATACAACTTCTCTAAACAACACTTGTTACAATTTACAATCATACTTCATTTAAATTTTCGTCTTGTGGGAAATTTTAAAAATTAAAAAATTAACCCTTAGACCTAATCAAATTCCATGAAATGTTATGAGTGATATAGTATGGTAATATACACTAACTTAAGACACTAGGACTCGCCCAAGGCCTTTCCATCAAGTCGGACTCCGACTTTGGGGTCATAGCTAGGAAGAAAAATTCGATTAATTATTAAGTGCTAAAAAGTACCAATAGTTAACCAAGTAAAAAAAACATCCCAGAGTGAACTCACTTAATGACAATGTCCCAAGTTACTTAGGTTGTTACATGACTCGACTCATCATATTAGCATCACTTTACAACATCTCTACATGGATTGCAGAATACGAGTACTGTGAAAATTCGAGAATCCCACTCAAATCAACTACTGTAGCAACTAATTAAACTTCTCCTATCTGTTAATAACTGAAACAAATTATCTACTACTTCCTACAACAAATATCGAAGCTAATACAACTGCAACCTTCACTTAATTAATTAATTTGCCCAAAACAAGAACAAAACAATAGAGAAAAATCCACACAAGGGACACAGTGTTTTTTGGACAAATGTCCTCAGAAAAACCCAATGCGGGAAAACCAATGTAGCGGCTATGAGGGTTTTATATTATTAAGCAGTGGTTTTTGAATACTCTGGATGCCCTTCCAACAATCCAGCTACAGAGAAAATAAACTGGCAGAAAAACCTAGCGAGATTACCTCACTCTACCCGTCAATTCCGATTGTTTCGGCAACTGAACCAGCTGCCCCCGAGTATCTCTGCGTTGGCCCTTCGTCAGCCTCAAAAGGATTTGCATCAGCTTAATTGGGAAACGTCTTGCCTTCTAGAGCAGATTCCAACCCTCCCAGCTCAAAAATGTCAACCCCTCTGCAAAAATTGGACTTCTACTGTGGATGACTGCGTTGTCTCTGCGTGAGCCGTTCTGGCTCAACGTCAAGCTTTGCATGGGCCCCTCTGGCCCAGTGTCAACCCTTCTAGTGTCTCTTTGCCTCCCTCTGTTGCTTATTATGGGTCCTAGAGAAGATACTCCTACCCAACTATCCCTACCCCTTATTGCAATAGCTCACTATTGAAAATATCCCTACAGCTCCTCTGCTTTGCTTCAGAAAATTGATTCTCTGAACTCTGTGTATTTTTTCAAGTGACCCTCAAGCCTCCTTAAATAATCTCCTCGTTGACATTCAACGACCGAGATTAGAAGCTAATCAATGGCTAAGATTATTTATGCTTGATCCTCGTCTTCTTCTAGAAGTTACACCCATAGTTTATATTAATACCCTTTAATTATTTTATTTTCCCAAGTTTAGACTTAGGGTCCCTTTAAAAATAGTTAATTATTTTAATAAAATTGTTTCTGGGTGGAATTTCCCAAAACACTTTCTGGGTTCTTTGGAATACATGTGCCCAAACCTCCCTGCAAAATTTGAGACTTGGAACACATCTGATGCTACCAGAATACATGTTCTCTAGCAATGTTCTTCTTGCTTCATTTGCAATGCTCTGATACCATGTGAAAATTCGAGAATCCCACTCGAATCAACCACTACAACCACTGATTAAACTTCTCCTATCTGTTAATAACTTAAACAAATTATCTACTGCTTCCTACAACAATATCGAAGCTAATACAACTGCAGCCTTCACTTAATTAATTAATTTGCCCAAAACAATAGAGAAAAATCCACACAAGTGACACAATACTTTTTGGACAAATGTCCCGGGAAAAGCCCTATGCGAGAAAATTAGTGCAACTGCTTTGAGGGTTTTATATTATTAAGCAATAGTTTTTGAATACAACTCTGGATGCCCTTCTGACTATCCAGTTATAGAGAAAATAAATTGGCATAAAAACTTAGTGAGATTACCTTACTCTGCTCGGTGATTCTGGCTGTTCCGATAGCTGAGTAAACTATCCCCTTCTATCATTGCACTGGCCCTACGTCAGCCTCAAAAGGCTCTTCATCAACTCAACTGGGAAATGTCTTGCCTTCTAGAGCAGTTTCCAACCTTCCCGTCTCAGAAATGTTAGCTCTTCTGCAAAACTCAGACTCCTGGTTTGGATGACTGTGCTATCTCTTCATGAGCCCCTTAGACCCAACGTCAACCCTTCTGGTGTCTCTCTGCCTATCTTTTATGCTTATCCTAGGTCCTGGAGAAGATACTCTTACCCAACTATCCCTGCTGCTCACTATAGTAGCTCACTATCGAAAATCTCCTGCAGCTCCTCTGCTCTGCGTCAGAAAAACAATTCTCTCAACTCTCTGTGTATTTTTTCAAGTGACCCTCAAGCCTCCTTAAATAATCCCCTTGTTGACATTCAATGGCCCAGTTTAGAAGCTAATCAATGGCTAAGATCATTTCTGCCTATCCTTGTCTTCTTCTAGAAGTTACACTCACAATTTATATTAATACCCTTTAATTATTTTATTTTCCTAAGTTTAGACTTAGGGTCCCTTTAAAAATAATTAATTATTTTAATAAAATTGTTTTTGTGTTGAATTTCCCAAAACGCTATTTGGGTTCTTTGGAATACATGTGGCCAAGCCTCCTTGCAAAATTTGGGACTTAGAGCACATCCGATGCTACTAAAAATCAACAAGTACAATATAAGAGAAGAATGAGAAGAAGAAGAAGAGC
Organism: Pinus taeda; assembly: GCA_000404065.3. Lineage (NCBI taxonomy): Eukaryota > Viridiplantae > Streptophyta > Pinopsida > Pinales > Pinaceae > Pinus > Pinus taeda. The sequence continues at coordinate 108,429 of APFE031600155.1, read as the reverse complement.
TCTGATGGTACATGAACTCTCTGACATTTCTTCGAGCATGGAGTCATTAAATCTTCAAGTATATTTCAGTGGTCAACAAGTTGGAAATTTGATATACCTAATGACAACTCAACCAAATATATCTTTTGTATCAATATGTTATCGAGATTTATGTCAAATTCTTGAGAAATACATTAGAAAGTTGCTAAGAGAATCTTGAGGTATTTACATGGCATAGTTGGATGTAGTTTGGTCCACATATCTATGAAGGATTTCAAATTGATTGGCTACGCAGAGTCAGATTGGACGGATTGCATGGATCGCCGGAAATCTACTTCAGGGTATACATTTAGCATGGGTTCAATAGTAGCGCTTGGAGTATTACAAAGCAACCTAGAGTTTCTCTCTCCATGGTAGAAGCAAAGTACAAAGCAATAACTGTTGATTTGGGGTAGCATTGGAGGTGATCTAGCCATGAAAATTGATGGAGAGGCTAAAACACATGAGATCTCCAAGACCCAGAAATGGTTTGGGGAGATTCTAATCGGTTTGGGAGATATTGAAATAATTAATATTTTTAATGGAGTTCCTAAGTCTAAACTTAGGAAAAATAAAATATTAATGGGTATAAATATAAAACTGGGTTAGAGGGTTCCAAAAGTCATGGATCAAGCCAAATATAATCTTAGCCGTTGATCAGAGATGTAATCTTGACTGTTGAAGGACCAACAGGAAAAGTATAAGAAGCTTGAGGGTCAGTTGGAGAACATGTTGAGGGAGACTAGTCAGTTAGATTTTTGGAGCGGGGTTTGTTGAGAAATTCGAACTAGTGTTCTGGATTGCAACAAGAGGTGGTGAGTACGGAACAGAGAGGCAGGAACAACACCAGAAGATCAACGCAGACATTAGAGAGGCAAATGCAGAGGCAGCATGACAACGCAGTCACTGGAGGGCCTACGTGGGTAACACAGAGAGGTGCAGTGGGTGATACAAAGAGGCGCAGTGCTGATGCAGAGAGGAAGGAGCTGACGCAGAGGGTCTGGGCGTTGCCCAAAAGGCAGCAAGTCTAACGCTGAGTTTGGGGGAGGGTGCTGGAAAATTTATCTCTGTTGGGTAAGCCAATTTGGCACCCAGTTGTATTCAAGAATGGCTGATTAATAAAATCCTCCTCTGCTACACCGATTTTCCCGCATTGGGGTTTTCGGGGACAATTGTCCAAACTCTTTTTGTTGATGTGTTTGATTCTTGTGCACGTATTTGTTTCTGTATTATGTGTGATGTCTGTAGCAAAATTGATTTTAATGTTTATTGAAGGGTTTTCTTAAATAACTTATTGGAAAATAAGTAGTTAAAATAAATCAGTTGTTGTAGTGATAGAATTTTCACAATAATGACAACAACTTGTGAAGTAGTGTGGTTAAGAAGAACTTTGGAGGATCTACGTGAACAATAGGAACAACCCACACAATTAGTTTGTGATAATCAAAGTTCTATTCAACTTACCAAGAATCAAGTTTTCCACAAGAAGACTAAGCACATTGATATACAACATCATTTTGTTCAAGATTCGGTGCAACAAGATATGGTCAAGGTTATGTTTTGTAGAACCAATGAGTAGGTTGCAAATATCTTCACCAAGGAACTACCAAAGGATGAGTTCTGCAAATTCAGAGATGAACTTGGAATCTTTCCAAATGATCATTATGGGAGAGAAATGTTGGAATAATGATTCATTTGTATTAATTCTATATTTGATTGTTGTTAGTATAGTTATAAACTTGTTATCTCGAAGGTATAGAGGCAGAGATAATATTAGTTGAGTGAATAGTGGAGAAATTGTTGAGTGATTATAGGACCTGATCATTTCATACGAAAGCCCTTCACATCTATAAATGTTTGTCTTGTTAGTGGAAATGATTTCAGCTGGTATATAGCATTGTTGATATGTGTTGAAGTTTCGAAGTTCACTTAGTTAGAAACCCTCCATGCACTTTATTTGATTTATTCCTACCTACTCGTTATTTTCCTGAACAAGTTATTTACAATGTAAATACTGAAAATAAACACTAGTGCATGCTCAACATATTACAGATCAACAACTAAAAGAAACAGAAACAAACACACCATATGACACCATTATTTTTGGACTAATGTCCTCGGAAAAACCCAATGTGGGAAAACCGGTGCAGTTATCTGAGGGTTTTCTTAAGAAATATCATATTACAATGTGGGTGCCAAAACTAGCCTACCCAACAGAGAATTTCCTTAGCAGTAATACCTCTCAGTTTCTAACAAATCTCCTGGCTGAAACCCCGGATAAACCTTCTGGTAGCTACTCAGCACAAATCTGCCCTAGAAACCCCAGCGCCAGCCTCTCTCTAGACTGCGTCAGTCCCTCTCTGCCCACTGCTGGTCTTGCGTCACCACGGATGGGTCTGCATAAGACTTAAGAGGGCTTGCGTCAGCCCTCTGGCCCTCTGCGTCAGCAACACTGGCCTCTCTGAGGCTCTGCACAGCTCCTGACTACCTCTGCATCGCCCTACGTGAGCCTGGCTGGCTCTGCGTCACTCTCCTGCTGCTCTCTCGGCACTATCTCTGCCTCTCTGTCTCTCTGTACTCAAATGCCCCTCAGCTGCATCTCCTGATCACTAATTCTATCTCTTTTAGCAAACCCCACTCTAGAGAATAGAATGACTGATCACTTTGGTGTCTTCTCCAAGTGACCCTTAAGCCTCCTCTTATACTTTTATGTTGACATATCAATGACCGAGATTAAGTCCCTAATCAATGGCTAAGATCAGATCTGGCTTGATCCATGTCTTTTGGACCATTTTAACATAGATTCATATTAATACACATTAATATTTTATTTTCCCTAAGTTTAGACTTAGGGACTCCATTAAAAATATTAATTATTTTAATATTTCCTGATCTATTTAGAATTTGCGTAAACCTTTTCTGGGTATTGGAGATCTCATGTGCCCCAACCTCTCCACCAAATTTTCTAGGTTAAAGCACATCCGATGCTACCCCAAATCAACACTCCCTCTTAGCGAGGATTGTGCTCTAGCAACACTCATGACTGAGTATTATTCTGATCATCTGGCATTGGTACCTGTGCTGATGCTAGACCTTCTTGCCCAACATTCTCTAAATTGCTGCATCTTGTACTGCTGCCCATGGTTTTGCCACTGCCACTGCTGCATCTGTACAACAGCTCCCTCTGCATCTATGATGCTGCTGGTCCTTTTTCCGAGGACTGCATTTGCACTGCACCTCCTCTCATCATGATGCATCGCGCTGCCCACTGTTGCACTGCAACTCAATTACTGAGAAGTAAGTAACTGATCTCCCAATTTGACCTCCCTGTTGGGCTAGAGACACCCACTAATGTTAAAGCTCCCTCTGCTGCTAACAAGTGCTCCCTCTCTGACCTCTGCGTTGCTGCAACAACTCCCTACATCTCGCACCGTTGCACACCTCTCTGTGTCATCCTGCACTGGTTCAACACTCGTGTGCCTCTCGCAGTGCTACAGTTTGCTAGCCTCGTGTTGTCTCGAGACTCCTGCATTGTAGTTTTCTCTGCCGCTCCATCCGCATCCATCTCTACCCAGCTCAGCCAGTCCTGCTACTCCTCTTCAGGGCTCCCGTAGCAAGGTATAATCCAAAAGGTTGGGTACCTCAAGGATCCTGCCCCTCATCGCCTGTAGTCCGCCTGACTACAGCTCGATGTCTCCCCACTTCTTCTCAAGTGGTGTGTGTGCACACAGAACATAAAGGATCTTAGCCTTCCAGATGACAAAGTTGGATGCCTCATCCAACCTGTCCTGATCCCTCAACCCATTCATGGCCATCGCTCTGCACTTCGTGTTGACTCCTCCGAGTCTCTCTACTTCCCGCCTAGAAGTTCTTTGTTCAACTCTTGCTGAGTTTCTCCACTTCCCATCTGGAAGTTCTTGGTTCGACTCCTGCTGAGTCTCTCTACTTCCCGTCTGGAAGTTCTCTTCTAGACTCCCTCTGAGTTCTGATTTCCCTCCTGGAAATCCTTCTGTCACTGTTGAGATGCCCCCTACTTTGATCATCTCATGCAACCACACCACTGATCCGGGTTCCTTGGCTAGAAACCCTCGGTAGCAACTCCTCTGGCATTGCTCTGTCAGGTACTGTTCTGACTACAATACCTCACCACCTCCACTCTACAATATTCCCGCAACCTTCTAAATCCCAGCAACCTAAAGGTGAGAGCTCCTAGGCTCTACGCAATCCTAGCACCAGCAACCTGGCCTCCTCAACCAACTGTGTCAGCCCTCCCAACTACTGTGTGGCTCTGTGTGAGGCTTCTCTTGCCTTCCTTCACCTCTGCGTTGCCTCTTCCTGGGTCACCCTTGATGATGCAGGCACTGCGTCACCCTTCCTTGTTTCTTCTTTGCTAGAAGTAGTTTCTGTCACCTCGAGATAACTATTTTCTACTGCTATTGCTCCGCTTGGCTGATGTCCTTTAGTCCTCCTATGATTTGCAATCACGCTCTGATACCATGTTGAAGTTTCTAAGTTCACTTAGTTAGAAACCGTCCATGCACTTTATCTGATTTATTCCTACCTACTTGTTGTTTTCCTTAACAAGTTATTTAGAATGTAAATACTGAAAACAAAACACTAGTGCATGCTCAACATATTACAGAACAGCAACTAAAAGAAACAAACAAACACACCATATGACACCATTATTTTTGGACTAATAATGTCCCCGGAAAAACTCAATGTGGGAAAACTGGTGTAGCTATCTAAGGGTTTTCTTATTAGCAATATCAAAGTACAATCTGGGCGTTGAAACTGGCCTACCCAACAGGGAATTTCCTTAGCAGTGATACCTTTCAGTGTCTAACAAATCTCCTGGCTGAAAGCCCGGATAAACCTTCTGGCAGCTGCTCAATACAAATCTGTCCCAGGTACCCCAGCATCAGCCTCTCTCTAGACTTCGTCAGCCCCTCTCTGCCTAGCGCTGGTCCTGTGTCACCCTGGATGGGTTTGCATCAGCCTTAGGAGGCCCTGCGTCAACAACGCTGGCCTCTCTCAGGCTCTGCGCAACTCTCGACTGTCTCTATGTGAGCTTGGCTCGCTTTGCATCACTCTCCCCGGCTACTGCTTTGCTCTCCTAGCACTATTTCTGCCTCTTTGTCTCTTTGTACTCAAATGCCCCTCAGCTGCATTTCCCGATCACTAATTCTATCTCTCTTAGCAAACCCTGCTCTAGAGAATAGAATCACTGATCACTCTGGTGTCTTCTTCAAGTGACCCTCAAGCCTCCTCTTATACTTTTCCTGTTGACATATCAACGACTGAGATTATGTCCTTGATCAACGACTAAGATCAGATTTGGCTTGATCCGTGTCTTTTGGACCATTCTAACACAGATTCATATTAATACACATTAATATTTTATTTTCCCTAAGTTTAGACTTTGAGACTCCATTAAAAATATTAATTATTTTAATATCTCCCGACTTGTTTAGAATCTATCCAAACCCTTTCTGAGTATTGGAGATCTCATGAGCCCCAACCTCTCCACCAAATTTCATGGCTAGAGCACATTTGATGCTACCCCAAATCAACAATATGTTCATGTGTTGCTCCATTAAAGATTGCTGTAAATTCCTTCAATACTCCATCCTATGTCATTGTCATGAATGTAGACCGATACTCAATGCATGGTGGGTGTCTTCTGCCATTGAGGGTTAGTGGATTTTAGAGGTTGCACAGTGTCTAGTTTGTTTGGGTGTCAATGTGTCATAAAAGATATGTGTGTTTGCATGGTTGGTTGTCTATCAAGACCTGCCTTCCAAGGTTCCATTTGCAAAAAGCAATGTCTTTGATGGTCTTTAGCTTATATGCAGTCATTCTAAAACAATGAAGCATATGTTCTGGGATTGTTGGTTTGTGGAAAACCTCCCGATAAAATTTGGGATTCTGGATAACATCTGGAAATCACGAATTTGTCAACTTGCCGATGTTGTCGGCCAAGTTCTTCAAACTTGAAAAACTCTTGATTCGAACAAAAAAAATTGTGATTTGGGACTGGGCCATGTATAAGTTGGGGAAACTTTGATGTTTTTACTCACTTTGTACTTTATTAATTTTGCCAAGTTTCTGTCAATTTTTTCAATTTTCTCCCAACTTTAACGATTTTTACAATTTTCAGACCCTTGCCAACCTATTCTGGAGTGTAAATTTTATTGGTGACTTGAAGGCCTTAATCCTTTGGAAAATTGTTTTAATTGTGCTTTTGAGAACGAGATCAGCTTTCTCAACTTGTCACGTGTAGTGTAGGAATGAGGTGCACATGAAACTGTTGGCTAAAGGTTTTTTTGCTCATCAAGGATGCCAAGTTGTTAGACCCTGATGCATATTTGAACTTTATTTCAAGTTTAATAGTGTTAAGGAAGAGGATATAAGTGCTATGGTATATACTCTTTGATTCCCAAAAAAACATTAATCAAGCTATTAAAATCTGCTATGAATCATCATAATTGATGGCGCTGGAAACAAAGTTGTGGCAAGAAATTTCCAAAATTGAGATCAAGTGTTTAAACAGTTTTTACACTTACACCGGATGTAAATATATGTAAAATGGAGAGGATATAAATGCTGCTGTATATACCCTTTTGCCTTTGTTTTTCACTTCTTTGCTTACGTTATATTTACTCGTGAAGATAAAAGGTAGTATTGAAAAAACAAAATATTAACCCCCAATTTATTAGAAGCTATTAAGATCTGCTATGAGTCGTGACAATTCGTGAAGCTGTAAACAAATTTGTGGTAAGAAAACTCCAGAGTTGAAATTAAGTGTTCAGACAAAGTTATTGCATCTACACCGATGAAAATAGACGTATCATATCCTGTGTCAAAAATGAAAGGGAAACTGCCAAAGATGGATATTGTCCTCCTCCATGGCCTTCTTGATAATCAAAACCTAGAACTCTTTCCGAGGATAAATGTTTCTTAATGCTTTCTTCAATATAATATTTGTACATTTGCAATATTGAAACGTCGAAAAATTAGGGATACCAGTTATTCTGATAGCAGTAACTTCAAGAATTTATTCTTAACTTTTGATTCAAAATCAGTGCACAGCTGTGTGATAATTATAAAATGGTAATGCTGGTCTATAACGCTGTTGTAGTGATCTCTTTAAAACTTGACCAACATACATTCTAGCTTGCTCCTCGAGTTCTAAATGAAGTTTTTGTATGCTGCAAAATTTTAGATGACACATCTATAAACGCGTGTATATTGTGTTTCTGTTGGGGACAAATCACGCTTAATGCTTTGCTAAAAACTCTATTGCCTCGTTATTTATTCAAATTTTCTTCCTCAAAAGTCATCCATTCTCTTATTAATGTCGTGATTCATTTGCAAGATTCTTCCTCAAAATTCATCCATTCTCTTATTAATGTTGAGATTCTTCCTCAAGATTCATCCATTCTCTTATTCATGTGGATATTCAAATTTGCTTCCTCAAAATTCATTCATTCCTGTGTTAATGTCGTGATTCATTTTACTCCTTTATTGATGCTGTCTGCTACATTTCACAAAACATGCATTTCAACCACTACATATTTCAGAACCTTTGAGCTTATCCTATTTTGAACGGGTTTCTATTTGTTTCCAGTACATACTTATTTGCTCCTTGCCATTATAAAGGTATTTCAGAAAGCCTGTTCAGGTGTTGTATGTCTTCTGCTATATATTTATTAGCACAAATGATGGTTAGTCCTCTTTTAAAGATTCAAACAATGTTACTGTTGACTAGTGCAAGAAGAGGAACCAGTACGAAGTGTTCATTCTACGCTTTTTCTTTCGTGCTGAGATTTCTCAAGTTAAACTATCATTGGGCGATCTTCAGCTGAATAATGTCCTGTTTTCCAGATGAAGTTAATCGTTTCCCAGGAGACCAGGAGGAATGCCATTGATCCGTCTATTATAAGCACTTGCGTGGAGGAGTCCTTGGCAATAGTGGTAGCACTTACTGCAAAATGTCTTTCTATAGAGCCAGATTGTCGTCCTTCAGTGGAAGATGTATTGTGGAACTTGCAATATGCAGCTCAAGTGCAAGAAACATCAGGTGATGACTAGAGGGTGATGAGTATCACTGATTGTAGCAAGCTCAAAACAACCATGCTTTCAAATTCATTTACCCGGACGTGTATTATATTCATCATATGGCCACCTTTTTTTATATCGAGAGAACTGTAATCTAGATTCGAAGGGTCAGAAGAAGAAAGGGATTTTATTCTGCTTGGATAGAAAAAAAATATATAATTTCCATTTCAATACAATGTTACTATGTTATGTTATTATTGCAGTAAAAAATTCTGTTTATTTAACAGAATTTAGTATTGGTGATATAACATAATATTTATGTCAATGTGATATCCACACTGGTAGTGTTCCCTTTACTAATATAATGGTTGGTTATTGATTGTTTAATGTGTATGTGTCTATAAATAGTAATAGAGTTTAGTGTTGGTGATATTATACAATAATCTTTATGTCAATGGGGTATACACACAGGTAGTGGTCCCTTTACTAACATAATGGTTGGTTATTGATTGTCTAATGTGTGTGTCTATTTAGTGATATTATACCATAATCTTTACTTCAATGGGATATCCACAGAGGTGGTAGTCTCTTTAGGGACATAATGCTTGGCTGTTGATTGTCTAATGCGTGTGTATGAGTGACTTGTATGTTTATGAATAATATCAGGAAAAATATCCCTTCCTTTCTTTATCAAGCTTCAACAAGTTCTTTTTCCAATTTATTAAGATAATATTTATAACCTAATATTAAGATTGAACTAAACCAAAAAAATTACAAGAAGATTGCTGCATTTCATCATATGCCAATAATTTCATCATGTTCATGGCCAATAATCTTCACAGTCCTGGTTTGTTCCAAATGGAGTCAGATCTGAATTGGGTTGTACAATATCACGAGTGCCAGGATCACTATCATATCTGATTTTTACCTTGTGCAGAATTACCGAGAAATGCTTTCTCAACTTTACAAAACTATTCAAGCTCCATGATCTCAACCTCTAGGGAATTAGAAATGTCATGTTCCTTGATTTCTTTTTGTGTTTAGGGATCCTTTACTGATTGGCAAGGTCGAATTTAGGAGGACTATCAACATGCCTTAATGAAGTTTCATAGCCAACAAACTGAATTCTAGGGAATTAGAGATGTCATGATGGTTCACCTTCAGTCAATCCCTTTGTGAGATATGAATCAATGTTGCAAACATCGACATCGGTGTTGAGAAATCAATGCTTATAGGAATTAGGGTTTGATTCCTCTTTCTTAATAATTACTTGTGAATTAATAATTTCTTTTGACAAGTACAATTACAAAGACCAACACTAATTACATTTTTCAACAATAGGATAAAATTGGCAAGGTTTGAAAAACCAAAAAATTGTAAAAATTGAGAAAATACAGGTAGAAATCGACCTAAATAGACAAAATTAAGATACCATCAAAATATCAGCGGAAATCAGCAAATATCGGCTCTGCCAAAAAATAGTGATTTCGCGATTTTCTCGCAAGAAAATCGAAATGTTTGCGACAATGACCTGAATCACATACATTTTCTTTGGCAAAGACAGTGTGCAATGTCGTAAGATTGGGTATGATCAGTCCTGTCCACATGTTTCCCTGTTTGCATCATTTCTAGGAGCCCATAATTGATTTGTATTCATCATTTGCAAGCAGAGAGCTTAGAACCTCTTTAATAGGGTTACCCGCCTGCATCTATCCACAATAGGCAACCATTGCTCATAATCATTGGGGGGCCATTGTCTGCAAAATGCTTCAATTAACCTTGCAAAACATGAAAATTTTCGTTTACCAATACTTTCGAACCATCTCCTTGCATGCCCTTTGGGACTTGGTGCAAAAAATTTCGTTATATCATCTTCCTGAATAATTGTGATGCTTCAGTTGAATTCAACGAAAAATGTGATATTTAATTTGATTGAATCAACATGTCCACAAAATCTTGGAATTTCCCTTGCATCTACACTAAAGTTGTGAGGGATACCCCAAAGATTTGAAAAATCAAGAGCATACTAGGTGGACATCCATATGAGAAAAATCCATTTTTTCTTTTTGCTTCTAGGCCTTCAATACAAAGATGAAAATAAAATTATATAATGAACAATGGTCACACCTCGTATCAATACCAAGATCACAATGAGAAGGTGACTTTTCTTCAAGAGCGTTCAAATTAATGAATGTGCTTACCTCTACACCTATCAATGTCTACATAATTTATACAGAACAAGGGTTTTGTCCCTTTATGGAGACACCATGTGAGAAGGATATCCTTGATAAAATACTCTCACAAATGTGTAATGAAGCAAAATGTTATCACAAAAATTGTACTTAATGATAGCATCCCTAATCATAAGGTACAAATCAAGGGACAACTATTAGGATGGTCAACATTGTCACTTCAACAGTCTATCCCTTTCACTTCGCATTAGCTCTCCTCTGGCTTAATGTGGGTATCCCTCGTAGGATTACTAAAATCAAGCAATGAACCAGAGGGTGCAGTTGAGAGTAGACTTAGTAAAGAAAAGTTTTTGGGGTTTTTGGGTTTAAAATAAATGATTGAAGGAAGTAAAGAGCAATGTCAAATCTAAAAAAGGGTAGTGGAGTCAAGGTGAATCAAACGACGAATGAGGTCAAGAAGAAACCCTCTTAAAGATTGGCCTATTTCTTTCAAGTATTAGGTCTAGTTTATTTGAGCCAAAGAGAGAGTAATCCCTTTTCAATCAAGATTAACAATATAGATCAAGGTTCAACAAAAAATAATCCATAAAGGAATAATCTTCACTAACAATATCGACTATGGCTTAATAAACTTACTTGATGCTTTTGCTAGGGATCCAAGGGTAATTCCCTCCTTTATTTGTTGATTATTTGATGCCTTGCACTGTTTTTTCTTTGGATCACTAGCAAAAGTATTAATCTTATCAAACCATAGTTGATCTTGTTAGTAAAAATATTCTAGGATAATTCTTTCTTTCTTTCTTTGTTGATTTGGTGATTATTTGATGCCTTGCTTTACCCTTAGAATGTCTTAGAGAAATGAGTGAGTATGACCCTTATATGAATAATCTTTACTAACAAGATCAACTATGGCTTGATAAACTTAATACTTTTTATAGGGATCCAAAGGAAAAACAAGGCAAGACATCAAATAATCAACAAAGAAAAGAATTACCCTTGAATGTCTTTCTTCAAGTGGCATATTTACCCCTAAAATGGATATTTTTTGAATTCTTTGACAAAGACCATTAATCCTTATGCACCAACTAAGAGCCAAGGTAGAGAAGCTTCAACAATGGACAACAATCTTTTTTATGCTGAAGCAAGAGTGGGACCTTCTTTTTCATTAATAATTTATAGTAATTACAAATATTATAACAGACCACATAGAAATGTGGCCCAAGGGAGAGACCCTCGGAACCAGCCAAGATCGGGCCTGAGGCAAAAGTCTCCGCCCCCAAAAACCTATCTTTTCACAACTAAAAGCTAGACATGAAGAAGCCAAAAGTAGGACCTAAGAAAAGGACAAAATAGAAGTTAAGAACAAAGGGCCCCACGAACCCTCTGAAAAGTGGAGCGAACTGTGCCCAAATGAAACCCGTCGAAAAAAGAAGGGAAATGCACTTCCTGCCAACACAACAACCTGTCTCCTTCATCTACATCGTTGATCCATCGGGTCCTATGTAATGGCAGAGGACAACATCGTGAAGAAAAGAAGCCCGACTCATAACCAATTCAACCATCAACCTGCTCAATCCATCCTAGCCATTGATCAACGTCATTTGATCTGACAGACATGGATTATATCGCAACCACTCAAATTGCCAAACATTAACGTGCAATGGGGGTGGTATTCAACTACCCCCACCACCATGTGTCGCCCTCTAAATGGAATCACTGCCAAAATGAAAATATCGTTTTCCGCCTGCGAGGCTTGCGATCACGAGAAAACCTCTCCCAAGCCTGTTTGCCAATTCTGGATGGAAAATTCTCAATAAAGCGGCCCTCGAGAGTGCTTATCGCGATGCCATTCCTTCCCGGTCCGAGGAAAGAGGAGTTACCCACTGAAAAATCCAGTCGGAGAGGAATCAAATCCAATCGACAGGCATCCATTTGCATTGGTAGAATCAACTTGATTCCAGGGCCCTGGCTCTGCTTTGAAACACTAATCTGTCATCTTCTGCCTGTTCATGCCAAATCGCTTTTAATATGCTCTGAGGCAACTCATGCCATTTTGTCGCGGCTCTGTGCTCTGTACTGATCACACCTTGATTGGCCAGCAGATCTGCCAATTTGTTTGTTGATCATCGAACATGCTTAAAGCTAACTATACGAAGGCTCTGTAGGTGCTGCTGAATCCATTGAAAGCCTTGGATCAACGTCCAATTCTTTGAGACTTTTTCAGGCTTTGTTCCCCAACTGATTTTCTTGACCGATTTGATTATAATCTCAGAGTCAACTTTCACTATCATGTTTTGTCAGTTTTCCTAAACGAAGAAATCTAAACATTGCTCCATAGCCATCAATTCCGCCATGTTGTTAGTATCCTTTCCCAAATGAAAGTGGAAGATGAAAAGAACACTCCCATTCTCATCCCTTATCACATCTCCATAACCAACGATGCCCAGGTTGTTTTTTGAAGCCCCATCAATGTTGAATTTCAGATAACCCTTAGGAGAGGATGCTAGAAATCTTTCTCATTTTTCAGGGAGATAACATTTCTATCCAAACCTTGAGGATAAATACCCTGCAAGCCTAGCTCACCAAGAATTCTCAGACTAGCAGCAAAGGGAGGGCTTTTAGGGATATTTCGCACTATGGTGCCTACTGTCTCTCTGCGCTGTTTTAGGATCAACTCAAAAATACTTTGAGAAGTCCTCTTGTCATCTTTGAAGACTCTGCTATTCCTTTCTTTGTAGACATTCCAAACAATGAAGCTTGGAAAGATGATCCAAGCCGTGGCGAGAACTTCGTTATCTAAAAAATTTCTTCTCCAGTTGGTTAGGGTGTTGCAGATATTCCCTTTGTCCCTATCCATCTGATGGAAAATGGAGGCAAAAGAGTCCCACAGACTGGAGGAGAACATGCAGTTATTGAGAAGGTGCTCCATAGTTTCCTCTTGAGCTTCATAGCGCTAACATCCGAAGGGCCCCAGAATGCCCCTATTCCTAAGATTATCCCAGGTTAGAATTTTTCTATGCTGGACCATCCACATGAATAGTTTAATTTTCATCCAGCCTTGACGTCTCCAAAGGTTTAGCCAGACCTTATCTGCAGCCTGAGAGTTAAGGTCAAGGAGAATGAGTTTTGCCTCCTTGAGATTAAAAGCACCCTCATTATTGTTACCCGATCTTAGCTAATCGTGGCCCTCTGATTTCAGAATCTTCCTCTGATCTAACATATCTTTTAGAGTTTTTGCTTTAGCCTTCAGGATGTTATTATCCCTAAAATCAAAATTCCTCTGGGTTCTCCATTTTCCACTACCATTGATTTGATCCCAAAAGTTTTTCACTTTAGAAAGCCTTTTACTATCTGTTTCTTCTTTGAGATCCCTTAAGTCTTCATTTAATAAAATGAGTTCTTGTTGCCATCTATCCTCCCAGAAAAGGCTAAGGTATCCTTCTCTAATTTCCCATAAACTGTTTCCTTGGACCAAGTCTCGATTATCCCAGACCTTATTCCAAATGTGCGAGCCCTTTTTGTGTCCCAACATTCTTATTAGATCATTGTTATGCCATGTGATGGCATATTTTTCTTTCCAAATTGTTGCCCACTATGCTTCTGGTTCTTTAATCCATCGCCACCATAATTTAGCTCCTAAAACCTTGCTAAGAATCTCAGGATCATCCAAACCCAACGCACCAAAATTCTTAGGTTTGGAGATTTTTTCCCAAGCTACCAAGGCCCATTTCTTCTAATTCTCCCACTTACCCCAAAGGAAGTCTCTTTGAATGGTTCTGAGTTGATGCAGAAGACCTTGTGGGGCTAGGAGAGCAGAGAGCATGAAGACTAGGATAGATTGAAGGATAGCCTTGATTAGCACTAACCTACCGGCCAGATTAAGAGATCTAAAAGTCCATTTCCTGACTTTATCTTGCATTTGTTAATTACTGGCTCCCATATGCTCTTGTGTAATGGTTTGGCTATGAGAGGAACTCCCAAATATTTTGAGGGGAGGAGCTCCCTTTTAAAGCCCAAAATTCTGGATATATTTCTTTGAATAGCAATGTGAGTATTAAAGAATTTTTTTTTAGATTTTGAGAGGTTTACTTCCATACTTGAAGCCATGGAAAAGTCTCTCAGGATTTGTTTGTAGGCTAGAGCTTCTTTGACCGTGGGGATTCCCTACAGCATGGTATCATCCACAAATTGTTGATGAGTTAAGGCCTGACCATCTTCAGAAAGTTGGAGACCTTCGACTTTACCAACTACTTTAGCATGCCTGATCACTCGACCCAACCCTTCCATCATGAGTATAAAGAGAAATGGAGAGAGTGGATCTCCCTGTCTAAGGCCTTCTAAAGGAGTGAAAGTCTCCAAGGTTGAGCCATTAACAAGGATTGAAAGACTGGGAGAAGTAACTAGGGCCACAACCCATTTGACCCAATTGTGGTCAAACCCAAAAGTAGTGAGAACTTTTCTGATATATGTCCAATTCAGCTTATCATAGGCTTTGGCTATGTCTAGTTGCATGATGATTTTGGCTTTCTTATTGATTGTCAATGAATGCACCACCTCATGAGCTTGAATGATGTTGTCAAGGATTTGTCTACCTTCCACATAGCCCGATTGTTCCGCTAACACCAGGTTGGGAAGAAGAGGTTTGATTCTATTGGCCACCACTTTGGAAATAATCTTGTAGACAATATTGCATAAGGCAATGGGTCTGAACCTATCAGGAGATTGAGCCAAGTCCTATTTAGGGATCAGGGAGATAAAGGTGGTATTAAGAGCCTTCAAAATGGTTTTATCCCTTCTGGAGTCTTCCACTACGTTCAGAATGTCATGTTTTACTATATTCTAGCAAGCTTTAAAGAAGTCTACATTGAAGCCATCCGGACCTGGTGCCTTACCATTTTGCATCTCGTTTAGGACCTCACCAACCTCCTCTTCTGACACTGGTCTATTGAGGTTGAAATTGTCCTCTCTGGACACCAACTTAGGAATATGCTGGGGAATAACCCTGATGGATTGTTCCATGTCTGAACTGGTTTCTTGTGCAATGCCACGGAAGTGCTAAACCAGCACTGCTTTGATATCTTCATGCACACTGAGCATTTTACCTCCCTCGTCCTTGATTGAAGAAATCCTGTTGTGAGCTCTGTTCTCCATAGTTGATCTGTGGAAAAATCTGGTGTTGTGTTCTCCTTCTTTTAGCCATTGCACTCTGGATTTTTGCCTCCAAAAAATCTCTGCTTGTTTACATAAGTTCTCCCAATTTTGATGATATTTAGCTGCCAGATCATTTTTCTCTTTATCAAAACCTTCCATAATCAGGGTTTGGTTGAGTTTCTGCATTTTTCCTTCAACAATTTTTTTTGCTTCAAAAATATTGCCATATTCCTTTTTATTCCACTCCTTGAGCCGGAGTTTGATATGTTTGAGTCTTTTTTGAAGAAGGAACATTCTTGTGCCCTGAATTTCCAAATCTTCTGCCCACCAGATGGTTATGTTGTTGTTGAAGTTTGGGTGGGAGAGCCAGATGTTTTCAAATCTAAAACGTCTATTCCTAGGTTTGTCAATGCCCTGAATATCCAGTTGTACCGACTAGTGATCTAAGCCACCAAAGGGGAGAACTCTAGCAACTATGTCCTTGTCCTTGATCATAAGATCTTTTGAAATTATGAATCTATTCAATTAGGAGGCCACCTGATACTTTCCTCTTTTATTGTTCCAAGTAAAAGTATCATTATTCATAACAATATGCATGAGCTTCATATTGTCTATGAAGGTTTGAAAAGCACAAGATTCTTTGCTTAGAATTCTGGTTCCTCCTTTTTTCTCAGACAACGATTTAATCATATTGAAATCTCCCCCTAAGATCCATGGGATTTTTGCATGTTGTTCCCTAAGCTCCTGTAGGGAATATAGAAGCCTTAGTTTACCATCCATTCTTTTAGGGCCATACACATTCGTAACCAGGTAAATTTCCTTATCTCCCACTGGTTGAATGACCACTGAAAGATAATCTCTAGATGCTTCAACATCTATAATGTCAATCTTTTGGGGGTTCCAAAGCATGAGAATTCCTCCTACTGTATTCTCTGCTTTGACTTCCAGAAACTCAAATCTATTGAGCCATTTGCTATGAATCTCTTTTATTTTTTGAATGGAACATTTAGTTCCCTGAATGAAGATCACATCCGGAGCTGCTTGTTTCATTCTGTTACTTACTAATCTTTGTTTTCATTTACTACCTAGACCTCTTATATTCCAAGAAGTAAACTTCATTATTAAAGATTTGTAAAGGAGTAACTAGATAGATCTTTCATCTTACCTAAGTGTATCATTAGCTTTCCACATTCCATCAATAATTCGTTCTGCTTTTCCCAACCTCTTTTCTTTCTTGGGGTTCTTGGTGCTAATTCTAGTGTGGTTTTCATAGCTTTCACTCCTTCGTTACCTTGTTTTTCATTTTTCCTTTGCTTTTCTGGCCCTTTGTTCCGAGTTTTCCAAAAGAATAGTTGTTGAACTCTGTGGAACTTCTCTTGAAGTAACGAATCCACTCCCTCTCTGGTTCCTTGTTTCAAGAAACCTTCTAAATCAAGATTCTCTTTCTCAAGAATTTCCTGTAGTTCGTGATCCTCCATTTCCATATCACTTTGGGTCATTTCTTGGTCCATTTCCAGATCTGTGTCACTCATCTTGTCTACTTTTTGTTTATTTCTATTTTGTGTTTGCTCAACGTCGTCTTCTTTCTCTTCCTCCACTGGACTGCCTCCCTTGATATGATCTTCTTGCATTATCACTTCTTCCTCTTCTAGGGCTTTAAACCTGTTTTGACTAGCTTGTAGCTTATCTGTATGAGTTAGTTTTGGTCCTCGTTTGCTCCCTCTTCCTTTCTGGACCACCTTATGAAGGCTTTCAGTCTCTTTCGTGGTGTGAGTTTTACTTTTTCTTTCTATTTTACTGAGAGGGCAAACTCTAAATAGGTGCCCATGCTCATGGCATTTACGACATCTGAAAGGGATGCGTTCATAATCCACTGTTTGCACCCATTCTTCATCAAACACTTCCAATATTACCTCCTTCAGTAGAGCTCCAGAGAGATCCATCTCCACACATATCCTTGCAAAGGATGTGTATTTCCCTCTTCTGGTGGCCTTAGAGGCTTTGACAAAACACCCTAGCTTATTTCCTATGGCAGATAAGGATTCCAATTGCTAATAATCCAAAGGTAAAAAGTAGAGTCTTACCCATACCGGAACTGAGGTAAACGTTTCGTGTTCTGGGACAAAATTCATCACCCATGGTCAGCGTATACAGGCCTGTAGTTGCGTAAAAGTAGGGCCCTCCTTCAAACTCTGTCCTTGTCGTCAATATTTACAAAGACTACAGTGAAAAATCCTTTTGACCCCAGATGAAGTTCTATGCTTCGTTTTGGTTTCCAGTGGTATTATTTAAGTTTGTAAAGCTTTTTCAATGGGCCATAAGCCCATGAATTTACAAATGATTGCATACGTCTGCATGTGGTCCCTATGTGCCTGCAGCGTAGGATCATTCAACACCACTCTGGGCGCGATTGAGGTTTTGGGCTTACATGGTCCCTTTTGCGTTGTGCCTTTTATTTTCTATACTTTGTCCTCTTCCTCGTTGTCGTTAGTGTTGTTGCTTTCCCTGGTTTTAGAGCCATCCTACTCCTCTTCCTTATTTCTTTGCCTTACATCATCAGAAGGACCTCTTTCCTCTTCAATTGGTTTTTTCCCTCTACCAACTACTACCTGCTTGAAGGAGGGAGTGGAGCTCCCCCCTTTGCCTCCCTCCATGGAGAACCAGTGTTGAAAGTCTGTAACCCTAGCTCGCTAGTCCGCGTGCCTCCCGTCGTCTAGCAGGTTTCTTTACATCAAAGATATCGTGTTCAACAATGGACAACAATCACTTGAAAAGTAAAAAACAATTTAATGCTCTAAGAAAGATGAAAATTAAGTTCCAAAAATTCAACCATGAATAATATTAAGGGTTCTCCTTTATGTAGTGTTAGGATGAGGTCCCCTGGGTCAGTTTTGGGGTTAAAAACCAAAGTTTTGATGTAAATTTTGGTAAAAAAATGTAAAGTCTCTGCAATTTGTGGATGCAGAGCGCGTAGACAGTTAGGAGTCAAAAGGGGTTTTAGCCCCTTGTCTATGTAAAGTCGAATCGGTTTTGAGATCCACCCATGGTTCGTAGACCATGGGATTGTATGTAAAAAGCTATAAATAGGTGTGTCTTAGAGAGTCTAAGGTAGATAGAGATGGATGTTTATGTTTGAGAAATGAAAAAAGGGCAAGTAAATAATGGGTAGATAGAAAGGAAAAAGCTCCGCAGTTGAGTGTGCGAAGGCCTAGAGTAGAGTCCGCAACTGAGTGTGCAACTGAGTTTTGAGTCTGTAACCTCATATTGAAAATCAATAAAGAAGATTGTTGAAGAAATTCATGTGTTCATTTGTTTACTTCTATTATTTATATTTACGTTATATGTTGTGGTGGAATAATGTCTTTATGAAATATTGATGCGCAACTCTATTGGATAAGTCTTATTAACTGAACGCAATACATTTTAAACATTTACTTGAAGATTATAATACATTTTGTTAAGTTTATTGAATACGGAAGTAGATTTGAGTGAACTCAGATCTAGGGTTGTTCTACGGTGTGCGTAAGTGGAGGATTCATCTGTTAAGGGTTCGCAAAGACCTATCATAGACCTTCGCGAAGGTCTAGAGGCCGTTTAAAGGAAGTTGTAGTACTGAGCCCTAGGGGCTTATAGATTTGCACGATGGTAGATCTAGGGAAATAAAAGACATCACATTGATCTCTGGATGCACCAACATCCCCCCATATTGCTTCAGGTGGGACTTTAGTCTATGCTACACGGGTTGATGCCGAAAGGGCCAATAGTGTAAGGTTTTGTTTGGCGCAATTAACTCTGAACCTGGGTCAGAACCCAGTAAGCCCACAAATGGTTCTGTTGCTAGCACTGGGATTTGCTTAAGGAGATGTGTGATGTTGCACCACTGGAATTCGACCAAGAAGGAAATGTAGAAGTGGTTGAATAGAAAGATTCACGAATTTGCGACGTAGGAAAACAGGGACCCGCGCCTGTCAAAGGAGCAGTTTTTAGACATATATTTGTACACAGAAATACATGAAATTTTCTTCTGCCCCTTCCCGATCGAACTATATACAAGTGGAAAGCTAAGTTGGCGGACGAACAAGGAAGGTGGAGGCTTGATGGTACAATAGTGTGGCCTTCGAAGCTAGTGCAAAGTTTGGAAGCTTCTGAAGACAAGATCGTGCACGCTGTTGACTACTAGCTCAATCGAATTATAGGAAGATTTGTTACTGAGTTCGCAGTTGATACCTTAGTCAGTGACAACGAAGCAGACTGATGCTTCTTCAAGGGACTGCGAGGTAAGTATCTGAGATCTTAGAATACTCGGATTAAGATGCTCGTGTGTGAGAAACAAGTTATGACATTGCCTTGATGTTCGGATCTACGCGAAGTGGACAGATCTTTAGAAATCAAGAAAAATCAGACCCTGAATATAGCCGTTGATTGGACCTACTTCGAGCGACAATGGGAGAATGACAAAGGCCTCACTACAGAGTGCAGTCTAGCTGATAAGACATGGTTTTCCGCGATACATCATCCATCCACTCCACCTCCACACTCACCTCCACAGCGTACAACTTCGTCCACACCGCTTGCACCACCACCGCCATTCAACATGTTGAACTCAATAACGCTGTCGATTTTCAAGGGTATAGGGAGCGAAGATACATATCAGTTCTGGTTTGTTGCGAATGCTGTGTGGACCATGCAATAGATCACCGATGACAACCTAAAGAAGGCATAGTTGGTTAATGCGCCGCAGGATCGCGTGCTGACATGGTATATTAAGTACTGTGTTGATCATCCTCTAGTGATGCTACTAAAAACTAAGGATGCTTTAAACAAGGAGTTTAGTAAGCCTAAGTCTGACTCGTAGTCAGTGGTTAGATTTAAGGAAATCACGATGAGGGCTGGTGAGATGCCTTGGGAGTTAGATCAAACACTGAAATGTGTGATCCACGAAGCTAATACGCAGCTCACAGATGGTGAGCACCGTAAGTGGTTTATAGCCTCGCTTCTGCGCCACCTGAGGATTGCTTTGTCATAGTAGAAGATAGGAACTCAGGTGGGAGCCCTGGAAATCGCGATGAGATTGCACGAGACGCCTATTCAGGATGCGACTTTGGGAGTTCAACAAATTCCCTCACAGTTGCAGAACCTTTGCTTGGAATTACAAAGCTTGAAAAAAGAAAAGGCGGCTAAGCTAGAGGTGCGCGAGGAAGTCTGGTGCCTCAAGTGTAAGAACCAGGGGCATGATAAAGACCACTGCTCGATCTTTGCAAATTATATTACAAGGGGGGGGGGGACCGATTCCACTGAGGCAGGAAGATGCAGCATGACCAAGTGTGGGGCCTGCACTATGGTGCGCTATTTGTCAGGTGATTGGAAAACACGTAACGAATAATTGTTTTTTGTTTCAAAAGTTTGTTCAAACACCACAACAAATGTTTTGCGATATTTTCAAATTGGTGGGCCATGATGAGTGCCACTATCACAGTTATGAGTTGATGATGGAAAGAATGCCCACCTATTGAATGCAAGCGGAAAATCGGCCTCCAGATTAGGGTGTAGGAGGATCACGTGGAGGTTATCAAGGAAGAGGACGGGGCCGAGGAGGAGGACTTGGTAGAGGTCGTGGTGAGGTTATTTTCTATAACTGTGGGACACTAGGGCATTACGCGTGGGAGTGTCAGAATCAGAAACGCCCGTCCTGTCAATACTGTAGCCTGTTTGACCGCACTATAGAAGAATGCCTTGTGCTGATACTTAATATGCAGGAGAAGAAGGCGTAGTCTCAGCAACCTATGCAGAACTTACAAATGATGAGAGCTGAGTCCCGCAAGGAAGATCCGAATGTGTATATCATGCTGAGAAGCAGAATAACAAGGGGGGATGATAAGGGAAAACAGCCTTAAGAGGACGCCTGGGCCTGCAAGGCCCCAGAGAAGGAAGTTGGTTTTGATCTGGCGCGTGTGAAGGAAACATTTATCGAAGCCAAGAAAAGTTTCGCCGAGGCATTTACCTCAGGAAGTTAGAACAAAGTACCAAAAACCAGCACGCCTACAGATGTTGATCCCTCTGTACTTACCATGTTCCTGGAAACTTGCATGAAACTTATGCGCGATAGCAGGGTTGTGAAAGGTCTATAGGAATTGATAAACAAGTGTGTTGGTAAAGAAAACGCTCTTGATGGACACCGCGTAGTAAGAAAAATTGGCAAACATAAGGCAAGGACAGGGCGTGAGATGAGGCTCACCGCGTAGATAAGAGATTATGAGATGGACCAGGTTATTTTGGCTCTGGGGTCTAACGCACGTTTTTCTTAAACAGACGTGGGAGAGAATGGGGAGACCTGCACTGCAGTGGTTTTTGATCCAGCTGAGAATAGCGAACCAACGTAAGATCATCCCTATGGGACGACTAAATGGAGTCACCGTAGATATAGAAGGTGTGAGCATGTTAGCTAATTTTGAAATAATAGAAATTGTTGATGACAACAATCCATACCCCGCGCTCCTTGGAATTTGCTGGGTTATTGATATGAATGGAGTCATCAACTTGAAGAAAAGAACAATGTTGTTTGGGAGGAAATCACTTCGAGTAGTAGTACCGTTGCACTTTGTAGAAGGACCGTGCTACACTGAACCGGTCCGTGACTATGAAGAAAGTGATGATGATTTGGATCATAGCTACAAAATAATTGTGCAAGATCAAGACTGGATTAATCCAACAATTGATGGAAAGATTGCATGGGACCGGGAAAGTTCTTGTACCTCAGATTCAGATGAAGAACTGAAGCATTGGCAGAATAAGTTGCATGAAGTATCTATGCTGTGCTGCACTATGTGTTTTCGGAGGTAACAAATTTACCCTATTATGATGGTTTACCTGATGTAGATAAGTTTTTGGATGCCTTTGAACGAGAAGTCCCTAAGGATCATCGCTTCCAAGCACTGGATTTGGTGTTGCGTGCTACACTTGCACGATGGTGGGGTACGCACAAGTACAACTTCGATGAATGACAATATTACAGAAGGATGATGAGGTTGCGATTTGGTCATCCTAAAATTCGACTAACTGAGAAGTACAATAGGAGAAATGATGCACGTGATCATTTAACGAAGTGGACTAAAGTTTATGGAAGGGAGCTGCAGCCGAAGTGGGTGCACTTATTCTGTCATATACAATCCCTATGAATTTGTATCGGGAAACGGAGCTCCGCCATGGCACCGCAGAGTGGGATATATTAAGGGAAGGATCCTTAATGACCTTCAGTTTTGAAGATGGGTTTGAACGCATTGATGAAGCTCTGCAGGAGATTAAGGCAACAATCTTCAGAATAACGCAGGATCCTCTGGAGTTAGTTCAACCAGATTGGAGCACCTAGTTGTGCCATGTGTTGGAATGTTATAATATGACCATTGAGGGGGATGATGAAGATCCAAGAAATATCAATATTCCAGAGGCAAAAGGCCATCGCAAGATCGAAGGTCTGTAACTAGAAAACCCCGACATCACCGTGCCATTGAAAACCAAGCAAGTAAACATTGGTACTGAAGCAGAGCCAAAATTTGCGAAAATTGGGGATTATTGGGATGATGCCATAGTGGATAAAGTTGTTGAGCTACTCCGCGAGTACCAAGATCTTTTTCCTACCAAGTTTTCGAACCTCAAGGGCATCATAGGTGACTTGGGTGTGATGAAAATTACTTTGAAACTGGACGTGAAGCCTATTAAGCAGAGGTCCTATCGCCTTAATCCCAAGTACAAGGAAAAGGTCCACTTGGAGTTGGATAAGCTGCTAGAAGCAGGCATCATCGACCTTGTGGAAGAATCTGATTGGGTGAGCTTGATGTTGGTTCAAGAGAAGAAACATAAAGGAGAAATAAGGATTTGCGTATACCTAAGGAAGCTTAATGATGCTTGCGTCCATGATCTTTTTCCGACACCGTTTACTAATGAGGTATTGGACAATGTTGGATGGCAGGAGGCCTACTTGTTCACTGATGGATTTTTAGGGTATCATCAGATCAAGATTGCGCTAGAGGATAGGAGCAAAACAACCTTCGTGACAGAATGGGGTTGTTTTCAATATACTGTCATGTCGTTTGGACTTAAGAATGCACTTGCGATATTCTCTCTCATAGTTATAGTAGCGTTTAAGGAGTTTATTCATAAGTTCTTGGAGGTGTATTTTGATGACTTGATGGTGTTCGGTTTAGTAAAGTTCCATGTAGCAAGTACGCGCCTGATGTTGTATACGTGCCGCAGATACCAGATTGTGCTAAACCTGAAGAAGTGTCTATTCTGTGTCGCCTTTGGGATCTTGCTGGGTCATGTGCTGTGCAAGCAAGGGTTGATGGTGGACCTTGCCAAGATCACGGTGATAGTAAGTTTGGAGGCCCCAAGAAGTGTCAAATAGTTGCGTGCAACGCTTGGACATACAAGATATCATAGAAATTTCATCAAGGCTTATGCTCAGATTACCGCGCCCATGGAGAAACTATTGAAGAAGGATGCTACATTCTACTGGGATGAAGAATGTCAGTGTAGTTTGGATGCATTGAAGGGGAAGATGGTCACTGCGCCGATTTTGGTCTTCTCGGATTGGAAAAAGGAGTTCCATGTACAAGTCGATGCCTCTTGCATTGCGTTGGGAGCAGTGCTAACATAGGCCGGTGAGGGAGAGATGGACCACCCTATCACCTTTGCAAGTGGAAAATTATCAAAGGCCAAGAAGAATTACTCAACGACAGAGCGCGAAGGATTGACGATGGTATACGCACTTCAAAAGTTCAGGGACTATTTATTGGACAAACACTAAAATGTACATAGATCATTCTGCCTTGAAATAAATGGTCAATAACCCTGTGTTGGGGGGAAAGATCTGCTGATGGTTGTTGCTATTCCAAGAGTATGACTTTGAGGTGATTGTGAAGCCAGGGAGGTTGAATGTAGGAGCTAACCATCTATTGCGGATCGAAACAGGAGAGGAGCCTACTAATTTGGAGGAAGGATTCCTTGATGCACAGCGCTTCATGGTGCACATAGATGATAACCACTTTGCAAATATTATCCACTTTTTAACTACGGGGACGACGTCGGAAGGATATAATAGTGAGCAAAAGAAGGAACTAGTAGTGCACGTGGTAGATTTCTCGGTGTGTAGGGAATTTGTATAAGATGGGTTTAGATGAGATATTGCGACGATATGTGCCAGATTTTGAGCGGAATAGCATTCTCGTTGAAGCTCATGGAGGGGTTGCGGGAGGACATTATGCAGGAAATGGGACATCACAGAAGATTTTGTGTGCATTCTTATGGTGGCCTACGCTGCACAAAGATTCTAAAGAATATTGTAGGTATGTGATGCATGTCAACGAACGAGCAAGCCATCGCGGAGGAATGAGCTGCCACTGGATCCTCAAGTATCGTTGCAACCATTTGAAAAATGGGCAATTGATTTTGTTGGGCCCATTTAGCCCTTAGGAAAGAAGACAAGTGCGCGCTATATCATCATTGCGGCAAAGTATCTAACCAGATGGGCGGAGGTATAGTCGGTTAAGGATTGTACAGGGGTTACAACAATGAAGTTCTTGTTTGAGTATGTGTTAACTAGATTTGGCTGCCCAAAAGTGTTGATGAGTGATCGGGGTACGCACTTCCTAAATGAAACGATCAACGCGTTGACTGAAGAGTTCCAGGTTTATCATTAGAAGAGCACACCGTATCATCCTCAGGCTAATGGAACAGTTGAGGCATTTAATAAGATTTTGGAGAACGCACTGACGAAGATTTGTAACGTGTAGCGGCATGATTGGGATGTGCGCGTACCTACAGTGGTATGGGCGTACAAGACTACTTGCAAAAAACTGACAAGACATACACCTTTTAGATTGGTCTATGGCATAGAAGATGTGATGCCTATGGAATATATCGTGCATAGCAACTTTCACAGGTATGGCAGATCACAAAGCTTTGGAAGAACAACTCGTGCAATTGATGGAGCTTGAAGAAGACAGATTCTTGGCTCGATTGAATCAACAAGTATAGAAAGAATGTGAAAAGGCATGGCATGATCGACACATCAAGTTGCGCATGTTCAAGGTAAATGAATTGGTGTTGTTGTATGATAGCAAGTTCACTAAGTTTCCAGGGAAATTTCAGATGCACTGGCTTGGGCCATATATGTTGAACACTTAATCCTTTAAGGGTTGGTGTGGAAGATGAACAACTAAAGGGAGTCCAAGGGACCACATGGAATATGAAACCAAGGGTCACTCCTATGTATTATAAATATGTATAATTGTGAATAAGATATGAAATTCATTGATTTATCATTCAGATTTTGTTCACATTCCATGTATGTCCGACATGGTATCAGAGGTGCAGTCGAATTTCTGGCCTGCCCATATTTGAGCCACTGGTTTTGTGGCCTCTTTGTGCATGTCACCTCTACCATATTGGTTCTATCCTATTTTGACATAACTTGAGCATTCTAATTGTGCGCCGTGCTTGTCCATTGGGATTCTAACGCTCCACAAAATTTGCCTCCTATTAGAAACCCTTTTCTTTACTGCACCTTTGACCAAACGCTCCTCTATTTTGGTCTCTGTTAGAGATCCATCTTCTCATTTGTAGGCGCTCTCTGCAGAACTGTTACAATGTGCATTATAGTATCAGAAAATGCCGCTCTCTCATAGTCAGGGCATCATTAGAACTGTTACAGTGTGCATTATAGTGTTAGAAAATGTCGCTCTCTGATAGTCGTGGCCTCGTCGGGTGAGAACTGTTGCAGTGTGCGTTATAATATAAAAAATGCCAAAGTT
The DNA here is from genome assembly GCA_000404065.3 of Pinus taeda. Lineage (NCBI taxonomy): Eukaryota > Viridiplantae > Streptophyta > Pinopsida > Pinales > Pinaceae > Pinus > Pinus taeda. Next base: position 82,199 of record APFE031600155.1, on the reverse strand, counting down.
ATTGCTATTCAAAGTAGTTGTTATTTTGTCTTATGCAAAGCAATTCCCTATCGTCAGAGCTGGTGTTTTATGTGTTTAGTTTGAACATTGGATAAAGAGAGGCATTTCAAGAGAATGACGATCGCTCAGTTTCACACTAGGTATAGTGATTGACTGTTTGGAAGTGTGCGTTGAAGAGAGATGGTGCGATGTTTCTTTGATAGTAATGGCTTGATATCTTATGGTGCGGTCTTTTGTGTATATTGCATCTCCTACAAATTGGTGTGGCAGAATTATCACCTTCTTTGCATTCTATACACACCTGCGTTGTCGTTTCTCATAATGTTATACCTGCATTATTGGTCTCCGCCTGCATTGTTGGCTCTGGTCCACTGTGGTATACGTTATACCCTTTGAACGCTGCCCTCTACAGTTTTTTTAACGTTGTAGTCTGTTTAATGCTGCCCTCTACAGTTTGTTCAACATTCCCACACCACACCGCCTTTGTACACACTACGCTCTGGTTCAACGAAGTTTGGCCCAACATAGTTTTCGTGGCTCTGAGTTAACTCCACACCGCTCCATTTGGTTCTTTTATGTGTGTTGTGGCTATGATTTTAACGTTGTCTTTTGGTGCATGAACAAGGTCTCCGAGTCTTGGACTTCTCTCCTCTAGCGACTCTGCTAGTAGCGCTCTGTGTTACACATTCCACTACACTGCTCCGTGTTACACATTCCACTACACTGTCCATACATTTAATGCTATCTGGTTTTGTGTATGCATCCCTTAATTCATATGTCGGTTTTGTATATGCATATTCCATACTCCTAATGAAGCAGGCCGCGACAATCTTTCCTATCGTCGTTGGTCTCATAGCCCAAGTTGTTGTGAAAGAGAAGAGGTTCGTCCATAGCTAGAGGTCTGCATGAACCAGGGTTGGCCATAGTACCACTGGACATATTTTGCTTGCAAACTGTGGATTTCGAGTTTGATGTTGGACAAGGATCAAAATTTTTAAAGTTACAAAATCATAGCAGCATAACTAGATGAAGAGCCGACATTCCATTTTCTTGCCTAGTCTGGAGTTCGAACGAATATCATACACCGTGTCGATAGTATATGAATCATCATCCTTTACCAAATTAGGACCCCAAAGCCAATTTATTTGGCGCCTTCTTTGTGAGTTTCATTATTATTTCTCATTAGAGTATTTGTCTGGTCAAAGTCGATCAAGTGACTCATGGTTTTTAGCACACTTTGAAGGACAATAAAGCCATGGAGGTTTTGAATCCATGATTTGAAGTAATTACAACAAGTTTGGTTAAAAATTAGAAAGCATGAAACTCCATTAGTATCTTATGTGGGAATTGCAACAAAACAAATAATAGTGATAGAGTTTGAAGGTATCCCCAGTCTATGGTGACCAGCGATGCTTGATGCTACATAGTTTCATGTACAACACACACGTACAACACTAGTGACCCCTGTGATCTTTGCACATAATTCACTGTGTCCAAATCTAGTGACAATTGAAGATGAATTTCGAAAGGTCAGAATTCATTTGTGCATTGTTTTTTTTGGGATAAACATTGAATGGAGCTATCTCTTCATCATCTGCACATATACTAGCCATGGTTATGTTTGACATGAGAGCGTAACAGCAAGGAGATTGATCGTGCCTTGTTGGAAAAATTAAGGGCCTTTTTGTGGAGTTTGGAGTACATTTCTAGAATAATCGCTTTCAAATTCATCAAAATTTTAGAAATGCTATATAATATTATCTGATGAAGGCGTTTCAGATTTCAAGGAAGCACTAAAGAACTACACTAGCTTTGAGGCATATATCATTTATAGTTCAAACATCCATCATGAAATATACTATATTGTAATATTGACTGCAGGATTTTTTCCATGCAAAACAGTTTGAGTGAAAGTGTTGGAGGAGGACTATCAAAGATGGTCGGATAGTAGGATCGAATTTCAGGGGGCGAGACCCCATTAACACCAAAAATTACTGAAGTGAATTTAGTGATAAAAGATGATCGAATTTGTGAATCTTGGATTTGTATTAAGATGTTATGAAAAGATGTTTTGTAACCAGTTGACAAATTTCATTTGCAAAGAAAGTCAAAGATTGGCTCTTCTTTTTCACAGTGTGAGTAGTTTGAGAAGTAAGTGCATTGAAGCAGCGAGTCATTTGCTACGTTCAAATTAGTATTGCGCTCTGCTATAGTGAATTGGCGATATTGGTATCTTGCTACTCATCTAATAGTTGCAGCTATTTATCATTTTATAGGTCAATTGTAGATTAAGATAACATCATTTCTATGATTATATTGGTTTGAAATGGATTGAATGGATGATGTATTGAAACTACTGAATAGTTTAATACATTCCATTGTTAATGAGATGGTTATGATCAACAAAGCCTCTCTTTCCAATATTAAAATTTGTCTCCAAAATGCACAGGAGAATATTGAGTTTTTGTAGCTTGAGATAAATCTACAACAAGAAGAGGTACAACATCATAAGCATAATTCTGTTCAGAACATTGAGATAGACTCCCATCAACAGTAAGTCAATATTGTTGAAGTTCATTCAGATTTAGTACCCAATGAAGCAACAATGGTACATGCTGATGCAGAAATTCAGTGTGCGCTTCCCAAGTCAGTCATCAGACCTTGGGAAGAGCTTGTCCACAACAAGCACAGAATTGGTCTTGGATATGACAAGGTCTTGGATATGACAAGGACGTGTCCTTTCATATTCCAAATTACTCAAAGCCCATCCAGTGTCAGAGTGCTAGATTCCTTCATGACAATTCACCTTCGGCTGTTCCAGATTTTGCTCCTCTTCCACAGTGACAACAATAGATTGTGAAATGCCAACACTGTGACTGAGTTGGTCATATGAAAGATTATTGTTTTGATCTTCATCCATGTAAGCACTGTCATAAAACTAGTCATTCTTCAAACAGATGCTTCAAAAACAAACCCCTTGCAAGAACAAAGATTCATCTTGGATGGATCACTTCTTGGAAATGGGCATCAACAACCAATAAGATATTTCAGTCATATGTCCGAACTTGTTGTACAGTATTGAACAGTCTTGCAGTTGAGTTTTCTCCATCATCTCACCTTGTATCTGATAGGAGGGGAAGTGATGGTCATCTACAAGCTTCAAAGCCACATCAAGCAAGCCTAAGCCACAACTTTCCATACCAGATTCAGAGTTGTAGCCAAAAACAAAGATGTGCCTGAGCATGCCTTCAGTGGGTGATGCCTCATCAAAGAATTGGGGACACTTCCTCTAGCAGAAGGCTGCATCTTCTTACTAGCTTTGGAAGAGTTCCAGGAATTGCATTAAGCATTCTAGATTTGGTGGTCGTCCTTAAACCATCACAGGTTGAGACCTCCTTTTCAAGGTTGAAGGTTTCCCTCTTCAAAACATTAGGAGCACTTCCTCAAGTAGAAGACCTCAAATTTTTTCCAGATTTGGAAGAGTTTTGGGAACTGCACTAAGCATTCCAGTGTTCGTGGTCATCCTTAAACCACCTCCCTTGATACGAAATTTTCAGAGAGGATATTCAGCCTAGTGCTGTCATGCATTTTTGCACGTTTTGTATTATAGATCTCTTCTTGGAGTCATACATAACCTTTTAGATTAAGGGGGGGAATGTTGGACACCTAATCCTCTAAGGGTTGTTGTGGTAGCTGAATAGCCAAAGGGAGTCCAAGGGACGACTTGGAATATGAATCTAAGGGTCACTCATATGTATTATAAATATGTATAATTGTGAATAAGATATGAAATTCATTGATTTATCATTCAGATTCTGTTCACATTCCATGTATGTCTGACAGTTATCAAAGTGATTACAGATAGAGGCGCGGTTTAGCTCGCGAAGTTGAATGGAGAACCTTTTCCAGGAAGGGTGAATGGAAGTCAACTAAAAACATATACAAGGGATCCGTCTCAATGACTATATGATGATAGGACAATATTAGTGCTCCAGACAGTTGTAAGGGAGTGCGGGACTATAAACTACACTGCCAAGATTGGAGGACTCCGCGGGAGGCGGGCTGCGCGGAAACTGGTCAAGTTACAGTATAAGATGTTGCGTGAACAGAGTTGCGTTATGAAGGGAGGTGCTGCGCAGCACAACAAGGAAGTGACCGTTGGCGTCATTGTTCACGATTTGATAGCCAGAAGACTGTTAAGAGGAGCAGGTTGGCAACATTTACAGCCAAAATCTTTGAAGAGCTGCCGCCAAAACAGAGTTAATGGTCGAATTTTGGGGGGAACGGTCGGATTTGAATTCAAAATCCCCTATAAATTATGTGTGTCAGTCCAACAGAGAACACTTTGCACACTTAGAGGTTTTGAGTTGTGTTGTTTATTGCTTATGAATTGCTCGTTCTTTGAGGATTTGTTCGCGAGCCCAACAATTGCCAATTTACCAGAGTTGAATTAGAAGTTCATCCTTGACACCATGTTAGGACCAAGCCCTGTTGAGACTGTGAGCACTGGGGGAGATGTCGTGTATGAAGGAGCTGCTCCAGTGGTGGTGAGTATGGAAGCTCCGAATCCTATGCCTACGGCGCCGAGGTCGCCTAGGACAAAGCCTACACTTGTTAAATAAATCTAGAAACTGAAGAAGGATAAGCAGAAGAAGCCAGTGCCAGTCTGCGAATCACCCAAGAAAAATTCTCTAACTCAAAAGCAGAAAAAAGACAAGCAGCCCGAGAGGGTTGTTGATTTGGAAGTTGAGGAAGGGCAGGGCACCGAGGATATAGATGCCGAGGGAGCGGAGCACCTTACCAAGTTCCCTGACTATATCCCTACGTGCAAAGGGAAGGCGAAGGTCACTAAGGACCCAGACTCAAATAAGTTTGTCATATCTATACCCTTGCTATCGGAGCAAGTCCCCTTTGAAGATCTGCGCCTTGCGCGGATCCCCCTACTGAAGATGGAATATTGGGATCTGGTAAACCATGAATGGTTCTCTCACCTCGCGATAACAAATTATATGAAGGGAGTCTATTACCATGACTCCGGTGTCACTGAGTTAGAAATAGTGGAATGGATCCGCGAAGTGGAGAAATCCGGGTTATTGAATCTGTGTTGGGTGCCCCACTATCACGACACCACTATCAACATGACCTGTGTGCATTAGTTGCTTACTCTAGTGCACGATGGGTGCTTATGGATAGGAGGGCCTATACTCATCACTGACATGCTCATCCACGAGATCACGCACCTGCCATATGAGGGCTTGAATCCGGCCAAGGAGTTTGGTGGGAAGGCAGGAAAAAAAGATTTGGCAAACAAGTGAAGAAGGAGTTTTCACTTGTGAAAAAGCCACGTGGATATTCAATCACATCTATCAACGATTCCGCGATGTAGATTTCCACACAAATCCTGGAAGGAAAGCTAATGAGGAAGTGTCACGCGGATGAAGTTTTAGCGCCTGTGGTATTGTTAGCTGCACAATGCTTGAAGGGTGTGCAGTTTAACTGGTCAAGGTACCTATGCAGAAAATTCCTCACAAATTGTCGAGAGGTCTAGGATGAGACCAAGCCATTCCACTATGCTTGGTTATTGCTCTCCATCATGTTGGTCGCATCGGAGCTGTCGAAGTATAGTCAATTTCCTCTGTTGAAGGAAGGATTGTTGGAGGCCGTGCAGTTCGCCTCCTTATGGGCCATGACGGACCCTGCATGGGTCACCGAGAAAAAAATCTTTTGGGTCCTGATGGAAATGAGTCTCCACATGGCCGTCACTCAGCGGCTAAGGTTGTCCCCAACCTTGTACGAACAGTTGTCAGTGTATGCCGCATTCAAAGATGACTTCCACTGCATATACATTCATGCACGAAAGGACCCACAACAAAAATGGTATGATTTACCATACTTTGTCACAGATCATGACATATAGGAGGTCATTAAGCGATGGCCAGCAGAATGGCGTGCCCCATCAGATTTGGATGCCGAAACCATTAAGGGTGTGGGAAACTTGGTTGAAAAGAAAAGGAAGGATGCAACAAAGCAGGTTGCATAGAAGTTGGCCGCGCAGGCGAATAATGAAGCTACAGATAAGGCTTAGATGGAGAAGGAACGCGCTGCTAAGGAGCAGGTTGAGCAAGAGTAGCGTGAATCATAGAGAAGCGGTAAATTCCCTTCGCCCACGACAAAGGAAGAAGAATAGTCTGAACAGGGTGGCGGAGGAGATTAGGGGAAGAGCACCCCATTTCGGCTAAGGAAGTGCAAACAGGAACAACAGGAGGGTCCCCGCAAGAAGCAAAATTCGGACAAAACGAAAGTTGATCCCATGATCTTGATGGGGGGTGAGCTTGATGAGATCGGAACAAGTTTGGGATGCTACCACTGAACTGCTGCAACAATTCGAGCAACAATACATGTAGATGCTAGGGAGTGTCTAGAAGGATCTGCGTGAGCTGCAGATCCAAACTAGCAAGATACAGGTGGGTGTAGGTCAAGCGAGCGTAGCACCAGTGAGCTTGGCACCAGGGACAAGTCAGGGAACAGAATTGGTCAGGACATTGGACCTTCACACAATTGCTTTATCGAAAGGGTCTCTATGCGCAGGGTCGGTCGATGACTGCATGATCTTAAGTACCCTTAAGAATATCGGGCTGAACATCGCAGCGCTCCCCAATGAGCTTCTTCATGCGTTGCAGGCAGGGGTTATGGAAGAATTGAGAGCTCAGTAGCAGCACGCTCTCAATTTGATAAGCGAATACAGGGTGAACAATGAACAAATGTTCGCCGAGAAAACACGGGCATTGAAAGAAAAAGAAACAATGCAAGCATAGAGTTCTAAGCTGGAGGCCGTAGTAGCAGAGGCGTGTAGAACAATGCCGAAGTTTCACATCCTAGAGGACGCATAGCTGAAAGCCAATATCCAGAAATTAGTTGTAGGAGTGTACGAGGCAAACGCAAAAGTTGGGCGAGTTCAATTAGAATTGAATATGAAGATCATAGTGCTGCAGCTCAAATTACGACCTATGACTCTGCGTGAGGTTAGTGAGCAGCACAGAGCGGCCCTAAAGGAAGGGATGGCCACTTTGGACGCCGTAGTCGCTGACTGTACGACCTTGTTTGAATAGGCGATGGAGTTGGTCATGACTTTGCAGGAAGACCCAAACCTGTAGATATTGAACACAGAGATTTGTGAGCTCCAGAAGAAGTACAACGAGGTTAGGGTGACGATGCACTCAATTGCTACAGCGCAACACCTCGCCAAGTTGCAGGAGGGGAAGCAACTCCCCACTCAGGTTGAAGCAACGCAGAAGAAGGAGGTTGTGCTTAAGGCCAAGTTGAGTCCTTGCTTAGAAGAAGCTTACCAAGTATCAACCAACATTCAGGAGAAGCTGATGGGCTTACAGCAAATACAACAAAAGATGAAGTTGATTGCAAAAGGACTAGATACAGAGCAGCTCGTAGAAGAGGTCAAACAGGAAACCACACAGAGCACTGCCCAGGTTGCAGTTGTGCAGGGTGAGTTGGGGGATTTTCGCAGCAAGATCGCCACGCTAGTAAAGTGACTCGAGAGAGAGTCACGACCTTTGTGTTGGGGGCCTATTGGGATGAGGTTCCCTGGGTCAGTTTTAGGGTTAAAAACCCAAGTTTTGACGTAAATTTTGGTAAAAATATGTAAAGTCTCTGCAATTTGTGGATGCGGAGCGTGTAGATAGTTAGGAGTCAAAAGGGGTTTTAGCCCCTTGTCTATGTAAAGTCGAGTCAGTTTTGGGATCCACCCATGGTATGTGGACCATGGGATTGTATGTAAAAATATATAAATAAGTGTGTCTTAGAGAGTCTAAGGAAGATAGAAATGGATGTATATGTCTGAGAAAGGAAAAAAGGGCAAGTAAACAACGGGTAGATAAAAGGGAAAAGGCTCCACAATTGAGTGCGCAGAGGCCTAGAGTAGAGTTCGCCGCTGAGTGCACGGACCCCTGTCACTGAGTGTGCAGGGCAGTTTTGAGTCTGTAACTTCATATTGAAGATCAATAAAGAAGATTGTTGAAGAAATTCATGTGTTTATCTATTTACCTCTGTTATTTATATTTGCATTATATGCTGTGATGGAATAATGCCTTTACGAAATATTGATGTATTGATGTGCAACTATATTGGATAAGTCTTATTAACTGAACGCAATACATGTTAAGTACTTACGTGAAGATTATAATACATTTTGTTATGTTTATTGAGTACTAAAGTAGATTTGAGTGACCTCAGATCTAGGGTTGTTCTACACATAGTTGGAGGATTCATCTGTTAAGGGTCCTCAAAGACCTTTCGTAGACCTTCACAAAGGTCTAGAGGCCGTTTAAAGGAAGTTGCAAACCTGAGCCCTAGGGGCTTATAGATCCGTGCGAAGGAAAATCTAGGGCAATCGAAGACATCACACTGATATTTAGATGCGGAAACTTGGTTCCAACGTCCCCCCATACTGCTTCGGGTGAGACTTTAGCCTACACTACGAGGGTTGATGCTGAAAGGGCCAGTGGTGTAGGGTTTTGTTTTGCGCAATTAACTCTGAACTTGAGTCAAGACCCATTAAGCCAACATGTAGAGTATTATTCATCTATCTTTACAATAAAATAATTATCTCCTGTGAGATCCTTAGACGTGGGATGGGGATGGATAAAATAATATTCTTCAACTATCTATTAAAAAATATAATAAGAATGATGTGGTCAAGTTACATGTACAAGGATCTAAGAAAAATAGCCCCAAAAGCGGTGATGTCTCCATAAATGAGGGAAGAAAGTGAGTCAACATGCAATGACTAGCCTCATAAAGCTCCCAAAGTGTATAGATGCTTAACAAACTCCTAAAAGTTTGCAATTCAACCCTCCCAGGTCTCATCAAGGTAGACACATAAGTCTCCAAGGCTGAAAAATGTCCATAAGTCATGAGTAAAAGCCCTTCAAAGGAGGTGTCCCTTGGAAATCAACTCCAACTAGAAACACATGATGTCTTCAAGATGTGGCAATACTCCACAAGTTATGCTGAGTAGAACCTTTATTGTAATCTCCAAGGTGGAAATCCCTTGAAGTGATGTGGTACATGCCCTAAAATGTGCAAATAGGATGAGATTTTCCATAATCTAAGGTGTGGCATGGCATGGGAAATCCTAGTACATGTAGAATAGTTTAAAATAGTTTTGAACAATGCCTTAGGAATCATCAATTTCCTCGAGATGCATGAAGATGTCTTGGGAACTATGAAGACACCAAAATACTTGTATGAAACTAATACCATGCATAGACCCTAGGGTGCTTCAACAAAGGTAATATCAATCACGAAGTGTCACATCAAATTATGAAACCAAATGATTGCTCCAACTATCCATGGTGCACAAAAATACAAGGGGTAGTGAATAAATTCACTGAGAGTATTGGTATGTCAAAATAAGAGGTGAAAAACCATATTATGTCCCAAGAGCAAGCTCTAAACAAAGATATCCTCTCTCTTTCATAACTCCTAGGGTTTCTGCATTAACCCTAGTGACTTTCTCCAAGAAGACAAATACAAAGGAAACAAGACAATGATGATAAATGAAAGGAAACAATACAATGATGATAAATGATAAATAATAAATGATGATAATATATATGATAGGTAATGGAGGTTAATAATACATGTTGACCTATGTCCAAAAAACCACAAAAATACATGTAGGCATGTACATGTGGAGCATTACACTCCAAGGGCACACATCGCAAGATCTATGGTGATGTTGTCCACAAGTAAGGCTCCAATGTAGGGGCCTTCTATAATATATGTCCAATGGTCTACCTAGAAGTTTGTAATTGTTTAAATTCAAATAAATGATAGAGTTTCTTATCATGGTAACTACTTGTGATTGATATGCATTGTTTTCTTAGTATTTATTTGTTTAATTATGTCATCAAGCAATTACACATTAGTAAAATATAGAGAACATAATGCATAAGAGACAACATACAAGAGACACCAAAAATTAAGCTCCAAGCCAAGGAAAAACCCAACAAAGGGGAAAACCCAAAAACAATTCTTCTCTTATAGAACCAGATCAAAATGAGATATCCAAGACCCAAGACCTAGACCAAAATTTCCACAAAGATCCCAAGTTGTTAAAATTGGCAACTAGGGCCAAATTCCACTTTGGGCAACTCCTTTGAAGAAGATAATTGTGACATTGAATTCCTCTTTTTAAGAGGGCCAGAATTGACCTAAAGATCATCATATTTGGTTAAGGAGAAATGCATTTTTCAATTTATTCCTACTCATATGCAAATTGTCAAGGTTGACCTCACCTCCATAAAGCCAAAACATCATGTCTCTTGACACTCACCAATTTATATATGTGGAGGTGCCTCCAACCTCATTTGATACATCATCAAGGTGTAAAATACTTCTAAAATAGGGTGTGGATCTGAGGCTATGATGTCCAAGAGCTAGGAGTCGAGTTCGTGGAGAGGATTGTCTCTGTTTGGGTGCAATTTAATTGTGGGAGAGAGGTCACAGTTGTCTAAGGCTTGAAGTAGCTAGCAAGGAGGTTTGGAGGGCTGATTCAAGGTTGTTTAGGGTAGCGTGTTCCTTGCTGACTTAGGCCACAATTCAGAAGAGAAGTAAGAAGGTTTTTTATGCTAGTTTTGTGTCTGTGTTCAAGCCGCAGGAAAGTAGGTGTTATAGCAATAGATTGGGTCATTTGTTTGAGGGGCCGTGAGGCCTAGGGAGGCTCTTCTCTTCAAGCCGCAGTCACAAGAAGGTACAACGCAGTTGAACATGGACTTCTTCCTTGGTTTTGGGACTGTTTCATATTGTTGTTGGTACATGGTTGCTATAGGGTGCGTTGAGGAGGAGCCTCAAGCCCTAGATCAGTGTATGGATGTCTAGAAGTGGACAACAAGGGAGGAAACCACTGGGAGAAGGATACATTGTGTTTAGACTCTAGAGCATTGGTTTAGGGTTGTTGGTGTGCGCTAACCTATCTTGTTGATGCATAGAGGTTATTAGATCTTCAAATGGTAAGTCATTTTTATTGAACTCTCTCTCTCTCTCTGTTGAACATTTGATGCTAATAAAAGAAAAATTGATAAAGGGTTTTCCCCATTTGGGTCAGTCAAGATTTGATAAGTTTATGGAATAATTTTGGGATTTCATTGGGATAAAACTTTATTACAGAATTCGATCAAGGAACAGAAGTCTGGATTAGTGGAAGATCTCAAAGAAGATATCTAAAGAAGGAATTCAGTGAAGAAGCATGAGCCTAGTGACCAAGTAAAAGCACTTATATTTGGTTTTTGTGACCTATATCTTGGCACATTTGAAATAGTTTTTGTCCCTATATAATCTCTTCATTTCGGACCCATGATTTTCGGGTCTCCTCTGTGGGATTTTGGACCTGTGATAAGGGGTATAGATAAAGCTTGGACTGTGGCTTGTATGTAGTATTTCATACCTGAGTTCTTGACCTTATTTGTAAGACCAGACCTTGGATAGTGAGCATATTCTGTTCAGTCTATTAAATGGCTTTGGAATAGTTCCTGTACAAAGTTTCCACCAGTTTGAGAGTAGCAATTTATGCACATTCTTCATGTCTTTTGAAGTAGTCTTAAAGTTTCCTTTGATGCAAGCCTAGATTAGATTTTTGAAGTGTCTCTGGTGCAAATGTTGGAGAATTCTTGGAAGTGATTTTAGAATAGATATTGGAGAATTTTTTACTATCCTCTTCGAGTCTTACTAAAACAATGTTTTGCCATATTATTGTGCACTGCTATTTGTAACAGGCAGTATGGATTTCATCTTCAGTTATCAAATCCGTGTGCAGCAGTAGATGTCGTTGATACAGTGAAGGGTTTCTTATGCATCATTAACATTATATTGTAGTAGTAAGGTTCAAATACAACCACAAGGGTTTCATTTTTAAATAGTACATGAATGAGGGTTTCCAAGCTACAGAAGCACAATGGCATCAATATTGAACACTTGTGTTCAACATCATCCTCTACATCAAAATAAGGGTAGGAGGACTCGAAGGTCAAGGATCCATCTTAAACAATTCAAACAGAAGTATTAGTTCCTAAAGTGAAGGAAAAATATTAGAAGCAATAATCGAAAGTACAACATCTTCACCTGGATAGATCAAGCTACAAAGGAAGATTTCTTCAAGCATTCCTAATTATAACAGTGGTGTTAGCACCTAAATCTGCCTTAGGATGAAGGAAGGCAAAATTAAGGGTAACCACAAACCACACTCAGTCTGGTAGCTAGCCCTACTGGAACAGGAGAGGGCTCTCTCCGTGTCACGCTCAGTGAATAAATAAATGATATGGTCTGAGATGACTTACAGTGAATATTTATTTTAGGCTAGTTAAATAAACATGGAAACGAGGCAATTTTTGATAAATGATTGAGTTTCTAGGATGTATGGGACCAATGAACAACAATGAGCATAGAATTTAACACAAAGGCATATATTACTTCGTGAGGAAAGACAGGCGGAAAGTCTAGCAATTAAATTTGAAATATTGCGAAATGAAAAGATTGTTTAGGAGTGTGAAAAGGGCATAAACACATGAATCCTTTTCAACAGAAGAAGAACACTGAACGTGAAACTTTCCCACAGGCAGAGCAATAAACATGAATTCTACCTTATCTTACTTAGAAAATTTCACTGGAAATGAATATGAATAAATTGTGAAACATAACGAAATACATATGAAACAGAAAGAGAACACATTTGCTACACTCACACCACATGAATCTCATGAACCAGAGCCGCTGCCTTTCATTAATTCTCTGTCAAAATATACAATGAAGAACTGAGTTTCTCTCCCACACTCCCAGAAATTACAACCAACCCTTTGCAAATGGTTTCACATACAATAAATAGACTTTGCCATTGGGAAATGGAATGAACCACAGTTGGGGAGTTTTTCAAATCATTATAAACTGGAAATGGAAAGCCAACCATTAGTGACAGGTGTAGCGTTACAAAAATTGCAAATTGCTTGGGTGACTGCTTGCCTTCCTTTGCCAATTGGATAGAAGTCAACCTTTAGTGAAAATACTTTTTAAACTTTGCCTTAGGTGCCGAAAAAAATGTAGTTTAAATGAGCGGGCCCACTTGGAGAAAATCGCGAATCGAAATGTCGCGGAGCGGAAGTGATTTTGGCCTTTGGGTCTCTGTGCGCTGTGCCCAAAACTATATGCATCGCGCCACTTTGGAGGCGATTTTTAGGTACTTGCCGCAGTCCAAATTGTGCCCAAGTGTGCTTGTTAGAAATCCCTACCTGTCTACTTTCCAACCCAAGTGGAATTTCTGAATTTGGTGCTCATTTTCCCCTCAAAATTTTCAATCTCCCAAGACTGCTTCCTGTGTGTCAAAATAGGTGCAGAGAGGTCATTGTTTGAGTGTTTTTGACCTTCCGGGGACTCAAACCTTGCCCAAACTTCTTGGCCATGCACCAACAGTCATGATTTTTCATGTTGAATCCAAAAATGTAAACCTTTCGTGATTTGGAGCTCCCTATCATAAGCGCCACGCTAGTGGTGCGACGCACAAGGAAAAAAACCCTATTTTGTGCACAAAAAAATTGTAAAATGACCAAAATTGCCCCAAAGTTTTTTAAATTTGGGCTGGAGATTCTCTATGAAGTGCCAAGTTGGGCCACAGAGGCTTCAGCCAAGATTCAAAGCCGATCTTGCTCTTTTTGCCTCTTTTGTCTTTTTGTCGCTCTCCTCAATTTCGCCTTCAAATTCCTTATCCGAGCCTTTGAACTCATGTTCCATGCCCTGTAGTGATAAACCATCCGCCTCAATAATTTTTTGTCCTTGTCGGCGTTCTCTAGCAGTCTCTCAAGGTGGATGTTGATCCGCTCGAGCCAAGACTCTCGGTCATTGTTAATCTCTTGCTCTAATGGAGTGAGCTCAATCCTCCTATGTTGGGCAGATTAGCGATTCTCGTGGATGTTTTGCAGCTCCATGATCTTATGTTGGTCTTCGAGCTGTTTGTTCCTCTGCTCCAAATACCTGATAATCCACTTAGCCCTCTCCAAATTGAGAGACAAGGCTTGGATCTCGGTTTGCTGCTCCTGGATGGTCCTCCTAAGTTTGGCACTCTCCACATCTGTATCATCATCATGAATGAGGATGAAGTCGGCCTCTCGTTCACCTGATGGCCCCTCGTCATGCATGGGCCTCTTGCCCTTGTCCTGTACCTGTGTTGCCGATGTTAGAAGCGAGGCCCCTTCCATCCCAGGTGGAGATAACACTCGCTTTGCTGCGGCAAACAAATGTCTACTGCCTCTTTGATATGTGATGAATACCGACATAGTAGCGGTCTCATGGTGCTCATACTGATGAGAAGGACCACCTATCTCATGTTCAACCTTTGATAATACCTGTGAAGTGCTGAAGAGGTCACAGGAGATGAAATCATCCCAAGTAATGCCCTGTAATCCCAGCTGATGATCCACCAAAATCTTAATAAGAGCAAAATGATAAATACTGTTAAGTTGCTGTTGAGGAGTTTTGTGCTGCATGAAGGTGTTCATCCTCTCTATGTTCCCGCAAATGAAATATGGGATGTTCATCATCCATACCCTGGTAAAGTGCATGAGCAACCTGATGTGATAGGCATATAAACGAGAGAACCTCCCCTCACAGCTGAAATATTTCATGATGAACTTCATCAGTGGAGCATATTCATCTTTCAAATATCGGAATGGAAAGACTCTTTTGAGTTGCCTCAAGAAACTGGCCTTAATGTATGGCTCATAATGCTACCGATCAACCTTCTGTTTCTTGTGCCATGGTTCTCCAACGTTCGGTATGCTGGTTGCTAATGAGACAGTTTCAGGTGTCAGTGTGAAGGTGACACCGGCCAAGATAGTGTGATCCCCATGTAAGTGAAGCACAAAAAGACGGGCCAACTCATGATGAACTCGAACACTAGCCACCTTTTGACAAAACTCAAAACATGACAGATGTTGGAAACATGACATAGCAAGAGGGCAGGCCTGCAATCCTGTAAGTGTGGTTAGTTCATCCCTAACATGTCTGCCACTTTTATGATGTCTCCGGGGAGCTTGTTCTTCTGAGGATGAATCACTGTGGGTTTCCATTTCATACTCTGATGAATGCTCGGATGCCATGAATGCTATATATGGACTGTGCTTGAACTTCCCTTTGATGATGGTATGAAACTTTGTGTTGTTATGATCTTTGCCACCATGGGGAACAATGCAAAAGGGATTGTTAGGAAGGGGAATAATATGAAGGGATTAGGGATTATGGAGTGAAATTTTGTTGAGGGACATGTAGGAGGGTTTGGGGATTTTATAAGGTAGGATTTTGGGGTTTTACATTTGACAAATGAGTGGAGGGGATAGGGAATAGGGGTTTAGTAATGTTTTAGGGTAGGGTAAAAATAGGGAAAAATGGGATAGGGGGGAAGGGAACAATGGAAAGAAGGGGAAAAATAAAAGGGAGAAGGAACCTTGGTATCAACACAACAAATTGGCAACCCTAAGAGCAATGGTTTTGATGATTTCAAGTGGTAGGGTTTAAGAGTTTTTTATTGCAACTATAGACGGTCATAAACCATCATCATGTTCACAAAATTCGATGAGCAACCGAGATGTAGACCCTACCTTGAAATTTCAAGGGTTTCAAGGTGATTTGTTGCAAATTTGGAGCCAAACCGGGCCTTTGTGGGTGTGTGCCGCACATCATACCTAGTGTGTCGCGCCCTTTGTGTGCGTCGCGCCCGTGTTGTTTCAACATTGAGTGGCCGCGCCCAGTGCGCCGCGCTCCTCTGCCTGTGCGTCGCGCCTATGAAAACACCTCCAACCTCACTCAAAACGCGAGCTTGCTCTCACAGTCACCTTGAAATGCTTTCTCTCTATCCTTGGTGTGCAAAATGACATTGTTCCTTGTGGAAATTCTATATAAAGACATTTAGAGTCATGGTTTTGATTTTTGTTTCTTGAAAACCCACTTTGATAATGTTTTATTTTGGCTCTTTTTTCCTGATTTAATTCAACTCTGTATTTCACTTTCCCTTTGAATTTTTAGCTAAAATGATGAAATTTTTGGCACTTTTTGCAGGGTTGCATGACATGGCATTTGGCCAAGGAAACCATGACTGCGCCTAAAGAGATCAACCAGAAACGTTTTTGAAAATTATCACAAATGACACACTGTTTGACTTTTCTTCAAAATAGAGTTTTGAAGAACAGTCGTAATCTGTCAACATGACGATGAAAATATTTAAATCACAACTTTGTAAGGGCCGCCCTCTGGCCTACATGGCTTTATTGGACATGTTTGAAGACCAATCTATCTGATCCCTAGACCTAATGACTGAAAATGACTCTCTTTTATTAAAAGATCAAACATTGACTGTTGTGGACTTTAGTGAACATTGATGAAAAGACCTAAGCCAGCAGGTGCCAGACATGAGGGGAAATGACTAACAAGACCTTTTCCGTCAGATTATGACATACCGCTAGCGGGATGCAGCTAAGTGGATGGAGCGAGACACGTAAAAATGAAATGCAGAAAGAGTTTTGATCTCTGACGGAGGACTGACAAGACCGACTCTAACAAGTGGAACTCTTACTACAACTCTTATGAGGTATGATTTTTGCATGAGGTAGGTACTATTGGGATGGCATCATATTTGCAAGAAAACCAATACTGGCATCAACAGTGTGCATTAGAAGGAGTATTGGTATATGTATGTGATCTAGGAGGATCTCGTCAAATCAGTTGCACAGGTTCATCGTCAGTGTTTAGTGTCATCGTCAACATTCAGTTCAGTGTTGTCAGGTTTGAGAATGTTGATTATGGTTTAGGGATTTCATGGTGATGGTTTTGTATGTGGTTGTCGACAATCATTCATCGACAGTTCTGCCAGGGTTGATCATCAACATGGGTGTGTCATTTGTTGCAGGGGTTCGATATGGGTTGTTGTTGTATGATTGGGTAAATGTCACATTGTGACAATTTTTGTAAAAGGTTTTTTTTAGAACAAAGTGTGTAAAAGACCTAAAGCCCTAATACACATAAACCTAAGCCCTAAACCCTAACCTAATGTATTACCTCTATAAATTACAAATGTATTAAAACTACATTTCAATACATTAAAAGCCTAATCCTATACCTAATAAACCATACTACAACTCTATGTATTTAATACGTTGCAAACTATGTATAAAAAACCAATTTCCGAAGTCTAAAACCCTTATATTGAACTCTCGGGCTATGAAACATGTTAAAACAATATAAAACATTACAAATTAAAACAACAGTCCTAGACCACAGGCCTTTAACTGCGTGGGGAGATGACTGTGGCAGTGATCATGTGAACAACCAAGCGGAGATGTAACCAAACCTTAGACCGTGGTGGAGACTATTACATGTGAACGAGTTTTGATCAATCGTCGGGGTGTGTTAACCTCCAAGTTTCGGAACCGTTGGGCTATCTACCAATCGTCACTGCGCATGAGAATAGTCAGGGGGAGTAACTGAAACTGCCGGGCAGATAAACCATTAGGTGTCAGTCCAACAGTCGACTGTCGAGAGAAAACCACTGTTCACATGGGCAATGAAGCCAATGCGTTGTTTATTAACCGCCAGGATAACCCAAAGTCTCTTTTGGGTCTTATATTGTTTAAATGTGAAGTTAATTTGAGGACCATTGCTAATGATCCTAGGTGTCCTTTCATGAATAGACCGAGTACTTGAACCCAAACAATCAACCCATTCATTCATAAAATTAGGAAGAAGGAGTTTGAATGTATTTGCAGGTCTATAAGAGGCAATTTTTGTTCATTGAAGGAAGGAGAGTGATTTTGGTTTTTGTATGCAGATTCTGGAGGTTAGAGGTTGTTTTTGTTTTCAGTGTAACAGGAGCATCCAGAGTTGGAATTGGGAACTGTGATAGGTGTTGTAAAGTTGGTTCAGAGAGCTTCTTTATGACAGTGATCAGAAGTTTCTGTGTGCACATTCAGTCTGGTCAATTATTTGTGTAATCGACCTCCTTGGTTTCAATCCTAATAAAGCAGTCGCCCATCTTGAAAGCGGACCCAGAGATGTAGTCCATCAGGGACGAACTCCGTAATCAATCTTATTGTCTGGTATCACTTTTTCTTTTACTGTTTTCACTTCTGTTATGCATCTTTCTTATGTTTAGTGAGCTGTCGTAAAGTCTTTCTTCTCAAGCAGTGCTCTCGATTTCTGCACTTTCAGTTAACAATACAATTCTACATCAGTGTTAACTTATGATCATTTCAGATCATATAATTTGGTATCAGAACAAGTTGTGTTTGTAGAATTTGCCATTGAATGTTAACCAGGTCGAAGTCACAATGTGGAGAGGGAATCCTTGAGCAGATTGATCCAGAGATTGGAAAGCGACGATTCGTTCATAAGTCAATCATGACAGGATCTGATGCAGGTGAAAACACTGAAACTAAGATGAGTGATGAACAGTTTCAACAAGCATTGTTGATTATGCAGCAAATGTTGGGATTATTGTGCGAAGACAAGAAGGCGAGAGATGCAACTTCTTCTTCAAAGACATTTAAGAAGGACAAAGGTAAAGGCAAGGTTGATAACCACCTTCACCTACCTCATCTCCATCATCCTCTTCTTCTTCTTCTTCTTCCAGTGCATAATCTGAAATAGAAAAGAAACCTAAGAAAACATCTCGTTTGAAATGTGATGTAAAATTTGAGTTATCTATTTATGATGGCAAAATGAATCCTGAAAAGCTAGATAACTGGGTTAAGCAATTAGAAGTGTATTCTTGTATTCAGAACATTTCTAATGATAAAACGAAAATTTATTTAGCTACACTTAGAATGGGGGGGACAACTTTAATCTGGTGGGAAAGTAAAACTCAAATAGATGTAAAGCGTAAAGGAAAAGTCATCTCTTCATGGTCTAAGTTTTTAAAAGCTCTCAGGAAACAATTCTGTCCTTTGGGATACATGCAGCGAGTTGTTATTGATTGGACACATTTGAGGCAAAATAAAGGCCAGAGTGTTCAGGAGTTTAGAAAGAAAGCATTGGTGCTTGGTATTTCATTGGATACACATGAAACTTTATTAAAATACTTCAGCAATTTACATTCATAATTGCAGCGTACATTATTGATGTTTAATTCTGATGATTTTGATGAAGTGTGTGTTTAGGACATACATATTAAATCAGGTGGCAGACCATTCAAGTTTTCATTGCAATCATCCAAAGAGTTGGAAATCATAGATTCCAATGACAGTAAGGGGAAGAACATTTCGAAGAGAAAGAAATCAGCGAGAGCTCAGAAGGAAAGACCTACTTGTTCTTATTGCCAAAGAATTGATCATGATAAATCTAAGTGTTGGAAACTTCATCCAGAACTTAAGCCAACAAATTTCCTTAAGGAGAAAGATGAAAAGATGGAAATTGCAGCAATCCAGGAAGATCTAGGTTCGGATTCAGGTGATGAAAGGAGGATAACTACTATGGTTACAACAAGTAAAACTTCTGACACTGGTTCAAGTTCGAATACTATTGCACCTTCATCAAACATAAATCCATCAAATGAGGATAAAAGAGTTGAATTATTTAACATATGGATAACTTCTAAGCATACAAAGATAGATATAATGTTTGACAGTGGATCACAAGCCAATCTAATATCTGAATATTTAGTTAAGAGTTTGGGTTTGGAAACACGGAATCATCCAAAACCTTACCCATTAGGGTGGCTAAATAAATCAACTCAGATAAAAGTCTCCAAACAATGTCGATTAATATTTGCCATTACAGCTAATTACATTGATGAATTGGAATTAGATGTGGTTCCAGTAGACATATGTGGATTTGCCTTAGGAATTCTTTATCTTTATGACCGTGATGTAATATTTTACAGGACAGAGCATAAATATCCCCTTAAGAAAGATGGGGTTGAATTTATTGTCAGGGCACACCAAAATAAAAATCACTTGAATTTAGTAGTTGCTAATTAGATGAAGCGATTAATAAGTTCAAATAAGATATTTGTAATCATGTGTGTAAAGGGAAAACATAACAATCAACATGATGCTTGTTTAAGTTATGAGTATCAACTTAAAGATAGTTTTATTAAAGAGATAGAAACTATTTCAGTTCTATGTGAAACCAAACATATTACTCATAAGCAGGGAATACAACATGAATTACAGTTTGTGCCTAAAGCTCTTCTTCCTATTGTCAAAATTTGTTAGGTCCCTATAATACTAGTGATTACCCCATTACTATTATAGTTATACCCCTTATTAATATTGTTGTGCCCCTATTTCCCCCATATTGTTATTACTGTGCCCCATAGAATCCCTCTATTGTTATTTTTGTGGCTTTATAATATTATTGTTGGGTCCGCTAGATTATTGTGTCCTAGACTCCTTATATAAGAAAGGAGGTTTTGTCATTTGAATCATCCAATAATTGTCATTTATGTAATGTAAGGAGGTGCCCCCTCGAAGAGGCTGAATTCTAAGGCGTTGATCTATCTTTTCTTGAGCTAGTTTCATAACATTTGGTATCAGAGCTTTGGATTCTAGGGTTTCGCTGCTCCAAACAGGTCATCGTGGCATTTTCGCTATAACCTTTTTTTTGTGATGTTTCAGAAGTCGCAAAAAAAACCCATTTGAAAAGAAATCGCTTTGAATCTTGGGTCCGAATTTTAGAGCTTTTCGCGCTATATTTGCGGAGATATGATCTGAGGAAGTTGGTATTTTTGCAGACTCTTGAATTACATTTCAAACAGGTGACCTGGGGAATATCGTCATAACTTTCTCTCTGGGGATCGGACTAAAATTTCGTAAGAAGGTACAGAAAGAGGACGAACTGTAGTTTCTTATATGAATTTTTTAGATCCAAAAGTCGAAACAGTGACTCATGGCACGTCATACAAGTTTTCTCTACTGAACTAGTCTATAATCAAGTCATTGTGGGAAATTTTGCATAACTCTTCCTTGGAGAATCTAATTTCGGTCAGACTTGTGGCATTGGAAAGAGGACATAGAGGGCTACTACATGTCACAAATTCAGAACTAGATGATTGGAAAGTACAGAGATACATCAGAGGAAATATCGAGCTCCTACAAAGTGAAAAAAGATGTGTAGATTTTCTTAAATTTTTGCTTAAGCTTGATTTGAAAATTTATTTTGAAGGAATTCAAAGGGCATAGTAGAGAATTATTATCGGTAACTTATGCCCCGAGGAAAGAAAATGCAAACACCTAGTAAGGAACTTGAAAGCTCTAGCATGACTCATGCAGAAGAGGAAGAAATGCAACATGATATATCAAAATTACAAGACCAAGTGCAACAACTGTCCCTTACACAAAAAGGAACAGAATCTAAGATGGATGGTTTAAAGAAAGGTGTAGAAGCTAATATGGATTGTTTAAAGAAAGACGTAGAAGCTAAGATGATTGACGTGGAAGCTAAGATGGATGATTTGAAGATAGATTTCAAGACAGACATGGACGAATTGAAGATAAATATGAATAAGTTGCTACAAGAAATGGGAACTAAGGGTGAAAGGGTACTA